>JAQQAE010005978.1:0-17109 GCA_029823295.1 Pseudamia nigra
ATGGTTCCCCACTATCCTTATATCACTTGTTGCCAGCTGAAACATAATCACCCATGTAGAAATTATCCAATGGGAGGTTCGTACCTATTTGCTTAGTTAAATCCAGGTGGTGACCTTTTTTTTGGCCAGGCAGTGTATAAACACATACAGTTTCAATACATGAATATTTCAACCTTATAGAATCTAAATATATAACACTTTAGCCTGTGACTGTATTGTTTCATTGTGTTATTGTTCCTTTATACTTGTATACCATTGTTTGATTCATTCTATTTTCAAACCTAGCCAGGGACGAGGACTTCAAATCAGCTGAAGATAGACGTCTTATGTGCATCACATTTTCCCAGCTGTTTATGGCAGCATGTTAAATGTATTTCCCCTGTCAAATAAACAATAAAATAAAATAAACATACACTGAAGAGGGCTGAGTCAGAATGTATGCACTGCCATGTAGATTTCCAGGACACCAGGCTGAGGCAGTGGGAAGGTGCTGGAGACATGCAGAAAACTCTATATTGGTAAACTGACCAGGATTTTAAGACTAAATAATTACAGTATATTCATACTTCATAAAATTCCTTAAATTGTGGACTATGTAAAGTTGGCCCCACACTACAACATAAGGAGCGTTTTTAGCAGTGGCCTCGGTGTTCCTTCCTCAACGTTTTTTGTTACTATGGTAATGTATATCATGACACACGAGGCACGTCTACTCACGTGAGCGATATGTTTTCACACACTAACGTTTCAAACTGTAACAGATGTCGTGGACGATCATTTCCTTCAGAAGATCATGGAAATCCTTCAGTTTTAGATCATAAACCGAGGTGTCAGTCAGTTTCCCCTCCTTCAGAGAAGCATTAAGACACGTTTACACAATTTCCTTCCTACACCCCCTTGTCAATTTTGATTGGTTGAGGAGTGAATAGTGATTTACAAGCTCTGTTCCAACGACGGACCATTACAACGCCTCCAATGTGGCGTCACCCATTAGATTCTGGAAGGCTTTTTTGAGGCCAATCGAGTTTTCACTTCCTGGACGGATGTTTGGACCAACATCAGTGGGGCTTATGAAGCGTTCATGCCAGGGGACTCATGGGAAACTAATATTAGCCACTAGCTTACTGGTGAGGTAAAACTTCACCGCACAGTGTCAAACAAAGTCATATCACGGTGTCGTTAGTGTAAACACTTACCCACAGCTGCAGTCGAGTGTATGTCATGTACAACTACATGTCAATCAAACCCCAGCACGGCAGTGATTTGTTGGATTATTTGCTGTAATATTTCAATAATGGAGCAAAAAGTTAAAGCTGGACCACCACGTTGCATTATTAGAGGATCCAACTAAAGCATTTGAGACCATGATGACTCATGAAAAAAATTTATTGGCTTAGTATTTTCAGATAGATTCACATGTATCTATGGGAAAAAAGCTTCTTGAAGCTGGACGGTTCCCCAGTGGCCAAATGGTGGAATTACAACTTAAAGTTATTTCCACATTGGCCTCACTGAACAGCCCCGGTCGTTGCCACTTTTGTTACAGGACCAAGCAAACCTTCAGCTCATCCAGCTAAAGAGGTGATCCGTAGTTTCCATACTACTGCAGACAGTAACCATCACCTCTAGTCTTTGCATGATGACCGTGTCTTCTTGACTATATCCTAAGTCCACATCAGACCCCCCCCCCCCAATTGTTTTCCATATTCAGGGATTTCTGAATGTGTAGTCTGTTAGTTAAGAAATCCCACGCCCATGCAGTTTCTCCCCTCCTTCTCCAGTTTCATTGTCATTTCCGATCCTTTTGGCCATGACTTCATTTTTCTTCTCAAAACCGATTATGAGAAGAACAGCTGAACACACCCACTTCCACTTCAACTTTTCAGAATAGATTATTCCCACTCCGGAAGATTCTTGAGCCAGGGGTGATCGGACAGGAGTACGTTGGTGTGCTGTCAGCAGCATGTCCCTCCAATGCATTAGTGTCAGTCTCCATGCTGCAGTAAAGCATGAAATGAGCGATGAAATATCAAATCCCCTAACTTCACCCCCCCACCCTGTCCTCTAGAGCACAAGACATAATATCGACCCCCCAGTCCATTTAGACAGGAATTTAATATTTTCAGCTAAACCAATCACGCTTGGTTAGTGCTCAGTGTAATCCAATCACATTCCATCATAAATGCCCCTCTTGTGAGGCTATTCACAGAGCTGATAAACTGCAGAAATCAAGACGTTGAAAAACATGGCCTTAATAGATTGTCTTGGCTGCTTTAGAGGAGCTTGTCCCACTCCTTTCTGTCGATACACATTTTCATTTCTCCAGACTTAAGTGCTCTCTCCAAGCACAGATTAGCTAAAGCGAAGCTGACTTTGTAAATAGGGCTTTCATTTATTCGGGCCTTTATCTGTACGGTGGACTAGGAGAAGTCTAAAAGAAGATGGTTAGCCTACATCAAACTGACAGAGGAAGAAGGAGGATAATTATGAGACATTTATTATAGTGAGTTGATTAATAGTACATCCTGGATGCAGCGTCTATACAGCTAAATGCATTACTGTTGAGCTTACTTTGTCCTTTGAAAGACTCTCCATTCACAATGACATTACACTCAGAGACAGCGTATTACAGCCAGAGAGTGTGTCTGTGTGCGCAGAGCCAAAGCTGCTAACACCACAGTGAATGGTGAACATTTGTTAGAGGACATAGGTGGCGATGCCTCACACAGGCAGTGAACTGAGAATACTCATTTGGTTCCTGAATAAGGCCCTGACAGCCACCATTTATATCTGGCTCGTTGTATGCTGTCCAGCCGATTAATAACAGTTTATTGCTGTCTAATTAGTGTCGGGTGATTGGAAACTGCATCAGAAGTGAGAGAGAGAGAGAGAGAGAAAGAGACTGGCTCACTTTGTTTTAGTGTGTGCCACCTTAGAAAGAAAACTCACAAAGTTGAAAACCAGCAGTGTATTTTGTAACAGAGAGGTGCAACAAAACGGTTGTTTTTAACATTATGAAAACCCAAAACTAAATCCAACATCACTTACTGTATATGTACTACTATCTGACATTTTCTTTTCAGTTCATTTACATAATTATTGCAAAAGCATATAATGTCATGTCTGCATTTGGTATATTTTATATTACCAGATATCTTACCAATTATTGCCGTTTGATCAACCATTACAGCCTCATGAGCATTGCCATATTCTGCCTTTGAAGATGCACAGACTCAAGGTTGATCATTTCTTGCGGTGCTCATTCTGTGGTGGTATCATTAACAGTAACAACCTGTTCATACCCTGTTCAACAAAATTATGCCTAGATGTTTGTATAAGTCACACATACTAATCTGGCTGTATGAGTTGAATCCAGACTAATGCAAACATTTCTCTGATGCAACCTTGGATTTAGGGGAGATGGAGGTTCTTATAGGGGAGATAATTGCGGAGTAGCCATTATACCTTTGTGATACATTACTCACAATGACAGCAGCATCATAATACTGTGGCAAGTGATGTATTCCCAGATAATCTAAGATACAGTATGTCATGACATTTGCAAGAAATCCCCTTGAATGGGCAAAAACATGAAACACATTTATTCATTGCACTGTGGTGTCAGTCAATAACTTGACTTGAAACAATGTACAAAAAAGTGGATACAGATTGAGCTTCGGCCCTCTATCACTACTTCCATGTCCACCTGTGTCCTCATTCCAAAAACCCATGAATCTGTTAAGTCAGTTGTGATTGTCAATATTTGTCACAATGAAAATGTACCATACAATATATGGTTGCACTGGTATTACTGCATGTCCCACCTCTGTTCATACGTAATAACATCTGAATGATTTTTCTGCGTATTATCCTCCCTGCAGCTGAGAAATGTGTTTTCATGCTTAAAGTATGTTCGCAGATGATGAGGAAAAACCTGATTCAATTTTTACTGGCCAAATGTCTGTGTAAAAATATTAGAAAAGAACAAAATGTTATCACTTAAACCCCAGACCACAATGAATTGTATGTGGTCTGTTCCTTTGAGCTTCCTTATCAGGTTCTTGTGTTGGAAGTGTAAAAAAAACCTCTTCTCATTTGTGTCTTGGTTAGACTGAGCGGTTAGGTCAGCGAGGCCCCACGACTCTGCCCCACCTCCAAACCACCACTGACGTGCAGCTGATCAAGCCCTAATTAAGGAGACATTTTCTCCTCGTGATTTCTATCGATGCACAGGGAAGAAAAACAAACTAAGCCACTCTTCTGGACTGCAGGAAAATGGAATATATAACTCCTGCACCCTGAAAGCCTTCTCCCTGACTATATCTAATTCCAAGTGTGCATAACTTGCTCGTATTTGGGTATTTCTCCCTTATACAAATTATTTTCTTTTGCATTGTTAGATTTTTAGCTTCCTCCCTCTTGTCTTCAATGGCCCTCTTTAGTTCCTCTCTCATTTTGCTTCCTGCCACCTGTCCTCACCTCTCCTTCCATCTCCTCTTTACTATGTGTCTGGACTGCCTTCCAGGCCAGCTGCCTGTCTTGGCTGTCTGAACTGAGGTGAGTGGTCGACGTCGGGTCGGGTGCAGCATTAGTGTTTCTGCTTGCCTGTGCAATAGAAGGCGACGCACGTCAGGGCCTCTGTCAGCAGATCAGCACCGATGCAGATGGGAGGTGAAAAGCTCCCCAGTGACTAAGCTTGGAAGCAGTGGTCGACGGTAAAGACAGACTGGCCCTCCCCTCTTTCCCCTCATCTGTCCCCTTTGAATCTGTCTGTTGCTTTATTACGCCAACTCTCTTTCACACCTTCTCCCTCTCCATCTCCTCACCCTCTCTCTTTCCTTTGTTATTGCAGCAGTAACAATGGAGTGTGCTCTGACAAAGTGCTGGGATTGATAGATGGACGGAGCTGGAGTCTGGATGAGAGGATGGATGAGGGCAGAGGAGAGAGTTTAACACAGGCAAACACAGAGAGACAGAGAGGAACGACCTGCTAGGCTATGCAGCCCTTCATAGTCCCACAGCAATTAAGCCCTCCACTAACCTAGTGCCAGTGGACTCTGAGCCTCTGCCTGTTTGGTTCCAATGCATATGAACAACTGTGACAGCAAACAGAGGCAAGAGGAATTCAGTGCCCTCAAAAAACAATAAACACATTCCTTAACATAAAAATATACTGCAACCACTGTACTTTTATTTCTTGATGTAACTTGATTTGCTGGATACATTTGTTCCAAAAACACCTTAAATGAATCAGTTTGCAAAATATTATTTTTCTCATTCCAAATACATTATATATAACTTATGAGTTCTAGGCTAAAGTTTTTCAATATTTGCACTGCAGTGTTTATTATTGAAAAACATTGGGCTAAAATTTGAATTGGCTTTTCATCTGCTGGCAGACTCACCCAAATCTCTCTGCAGTAGTGTGTACCTGTAGTGTATTGGAGGGGTTTTTTTGCCATTTTTCACAGCTCCTACATACCTAACCAGCCCTGGAGGAGAAAGATTGAAAAGAGGTTCTGGTAACGGTGTTGTTATTACAAAAGTCTTCCTCTGCATCTTGGGTGGGGTAACCTGTGCATGTGCTTGTGTGTATCCTCTCATTATGCTCCTACCTGCTCTGCATTACTTGTCAGTGGTGTTGGAGCACCCCGCTCAGATTAAGACTAATGCCGATGGCCCCAGGAACTGCGATTAGAATCACACTCATTACTCAGGGCCTGGTGACGGAAGCAATTTAAAGCCCTCGTCTTTACAGTACAAGAGGCAGGGCAAGCCCCCACTGTCAAAGGAGGGAGACTACCCAGCAAACCCTCCTCACATACTCTAAATACACACTTTAACACACAGTGATACAACCACACTCCTCCCTCTTCCTGTCCTCCAAGGACACCTGAAGGCCAGGCCCTCACTGACTTAATTGACTCACTCTCCTTCCTCATGGCTTTTAATTTATTTAAACTGGGAAAAGGAGACAAAGGGGCAGCCCGCTTGAGTTTGCATGTTGCTTCAGTTCAGCAGCAAGAAAACTGTGTAGCTCAGATGAGAGCCAGTGATGTTGGAAGAAGGTGGAAGCGTATGCATGTGAGATGGGCCTTCATACTACCACCAGCGCAGGAAAAGATTTGGTCGTTAGTAAGTGTCAGTTGCATGTCATTGAGACTGAATGAGTGTACACTGTCAAAGTATGCATTGTGTTTGTGCATGTATGATGTGTGCGTGTGGTTTACCACTACAGTAAGGTTACAGCTGCTTTGAGTCCATCTTAGACAGTTGTCCACAAGAATGTCAGTCAGGGCCGGCTCTGGGTGGCTGTCACTCAGTAATGAATGAAATGAGTTCATCAATTAGCACCCTGTTATCATGGCAGCTTTGTTATAGTAACGACAGCACTGCTCAAGGAGAAGGGAGAGGGGATGGCTTCATCTTTATACCTGTCAGAGATGAAGAAATTTTTTTAATGTATGTAGGTTGTGATCACCTTCACGTACTATTTCTGCCTAGATACTGTACAGCCTTGCATCTTGCATGGCAAGGGACACCAGGTGAAGCACTGTTGCGTGTGCACAGTAGCCTAAGTACACATACAGTACACAATGGGCTGTTTGACACAGTAATATGAAAGTCACAGAATTTTGGGGTGTTAGTGCCAGAGAGCAGCTTTCCATTCTACAACAGATGCCATTTTGGGCGAGTGGTGACAATGTTTGGATGACAGATTAATGCTGGGGATGTGTGGGGGTGAATACCATCAAGCTAACATCACCTCTAATTCACTAAAAACACTCAGTAGGTTTACATCACACCTCAAACCTGACATTACATTACATCTAAACATGTTAGCTTGACTGAAATCGAAATAGGTAATGCGACTGAAACTCGATCTATTCCTGCATGTATACAGACCAGTTGGACTGGAAAGGGGGAACAGTGTTCTACCCGTGCTAGAGCTCAGTGCCTGGCAGTAGTACAGTATGTAAAAAGGTAAACAGAGGAGCAGTTCGAGGTGTTGCTGTACTTCATGAGCACATGGCAATTTTGTCTGCCTTTGTTTAACATGATAACATCAGGCTGTTAACAAATTTGCTTTGCAACACTGTCCACTGTTGTGCCAGTTTACCACGGGGTTACTAACTCGGTTGCTCACTAACTACTAATAGTTTGGCCTGTGACGTCGTAAGTCAACCGGACATGGCCCAATTCTAACACGCTGAAAGCGTGCATATCTCCACTTATCGTAACAGAGGCGACATGATTTCACCAATAAATTGATTACACTCCCGTGCATGTACTGTATACTGAGACGAAGACAGTAGTCCAGTTAAACAGCCTCGTTGAGCTACAACTGTATCTCGACTAAGCTGTATATATAAATGTACTGACGGGTCACACTGCTAGATTAAACACCATCAACTAATTTCAGCTAGTCCACTTGTAACGTCAGCCAAAAGGCTGCAGTTTTTTGCAGTCTTTTGGTGCCAGTATCTTTAGGCTGTTGGTGGCATTGCATTTGAAGATGCATGACCATTGGCCTCGGTTTCAAGCTGTGATTGGTGTTTCTTGCTGTTGCTGAATTTGCCTATTTCTTAATGGGTTCCAGATGACTATTATTAGTAACTAAATGTTACTACTTTTTTTTGGTGAAATCATTTGATCTCTGGAGTTAAATAATGTATCTTGCCTCAGTGTGGTAGTGACTATTCAGCAGTTGTTTTAGAAATGAGTTTAAAGTTGATAGCTAACATTGTTTATAATTCCAGCGCTTTGTTAAACCCTCAAGACCTTTTCTCTCTGAGCAAGCTGAGGAGCACAGATGACACCTGCCGTATGCTCTTTCTCTCTTTGAATAGAGAATGGCATTGACTGATTGATATTGTAATTCTCACTGTGAAGTAATGTTTTACAGCATGCGTAAAGACAGATCTGTATGGCCCTCCCTACCGAGTACCTTTCTTCTGTATGGATCTGCCAAGTGCTGAGGACCGGTTAAATGCTGTCAATCATTGATTTTTCCCTCTGACAGCAGAGTGATGGTTGCAGTGATTGAAGGAGTCAGGGTTTTGTCTTTCTCCCTGTGCTGCAAGGATTCAAGTGAGAAATCTTCACACCTTCTAAGCCAGCCCATCACTTCCCTCCTCCTCTTTTCCCCCAATTTCCCACTCCCCATTTCTTTCTCTCTCTCTCTCTCCCTCTTTTAACAAATGGGCATCAACAGGCCATGAAATAATCAATGCTGATGATCCATCTTGGAGCCTGTCGATATGTTAATGAGCACGCCTCATCGTTATTGCTGCCGGGTCATAAATCACTGCCTCTTACCAGAATGCACAGCAGCTGGTGCAGCAAACCCCAAGCCAGGAATAAAACACTGTCTTTTAACGATTAATGTCCAAACATTCTGCTGCCCTGTGCCTTGATTGTTTTCAGATGCCAAAAAAGTAGGACGGATTGTAAATCAATAAAACAATAAGACAAAGTGTTTTAATAAAAGGAGAGGTTGCGAGTAAATCATTGCAGTGCTCCATTTAGCACTGCTTCCTGGTAAGGAATAATTGGATACCTGGTACCCAGAAGTCATTTTTAAGGTTATAAATGCCTGTGTCGGCCAGTGGTGAGAAGCAGGCTAGCTTGCAGCCCTACATTTTTCAAATCTGCTTTTTTAAAGGGACTGAGCATAGCACAGGAAGGGTTTAGTGGCTGTTTGTTTCAGTGTGAGAAATGAAACGATAACATGTTAGCATTGAGTACACTGTAAATCATTATGAGGAGATGAGAAAAGCTTTATTCTTCCTTTACTTCTTGTGTTTGAAATCTTACACTATGCATTATATTGAACACAGCTCTAATATATAGGCTCAGTGTTTACATTTTACTGGTATGCAATGATAAGATTCTTTTGTTTTAAAAATCTTCAGTTAGCTTAATAAATTACTATTGAATTCAGCATTGTGTATCAATGACTCGAGTCATTCAACTTATTTTAATAAATGCAATACAGACATTAATATAATCCTCACGAATAAATGGTGTCTATTTCAAGTAGTTTCCACAGCTCTAGCTCTGCAAACCAAAGTGTATCTCTTTATTTAAAAAAAAAAAAAACTCTTGTCTGGTTTTAATATGGCTGTTAACTACTGTACCAGTCTTGTGGCCTTGTGCTCAACGATTCAGTCAAGCTTGAAGATTGCAGTATAACCTCTGTGGATTTCTCTCCAGGACTCTGTAGAGGACAGTTTTATGTTCTAGCCCTTGGACTTCCTGCAGATTATGAATCATAAAACCAAGCATTTATAGCAATGTTAGGAACAGGAATACCATCTACATAACTCCTGCTCTCAAACATGTGTCCTCACAATGTCAATATTGGCACTTAACCAGTGTGCCAGTGCATTGTCTGTGGCATATCATAATAGACCTTTCTATTTCAGCCCAGTGGTACACAGACAACACCTTTCACTTTGTCTTTCTTGCGTAGAAACAATGCAGTTGCTAATACTTGTCCACTTCGATGTATCCAAGTGAGTTAGATGTTACTGTTGTGACGAGAAAGCAAGTTTGAAGCGGAATGAATAAATTTGGAGCATGGCAGGTATTTTGTTTTGACTGCCAATAAATCTGCTTTGAGCATCTTCTTACACAATTCCCTTTATTATGATCAAGTTCAGTGATAAAACACAGCAATATTTACTCTGTTTTTATTCTGCCTCCCACACTCACTAATACTGTACAACAGAACACAACTGTATAGGAGCCTCCCTTTGGTTTACAGAGCCAGATAGCATGTGCAAGCATTGGACACCCCAATTTATTTACAGGAACTGAATTTACTTCAGGCTCTGACAGCTTGAATTCCAGTGGCCTGTGCCGGGCTTAAATCATGCTTGCGATATAGTGCAGCTCTGCATTTTTTCTCCCTCGGTTCTAAGTATTTTAATGATGAATCTGCTACTCTGGCTTATGCCGGCTCTAGGCGGACATAACAGCAGTTGTTTAAGTTTTCCAAAATAAATAGAGAATATTTCAATGGAGACAGATAGCAGAGAGGACCCTGGGAAATGGCATAGTTTGACTTGTGGAAGTTGCCTTTCTAAATTGTTTTTGTTACCAAGATAAGGAACATTAACTCTAGATGTCAAAGAAAGTAAATAACATATCAGTCGGCTGCAATAAATGCCATGTGCTGAAGAACCAAATGGAGATTTTTATTTCTTACACCCGTCATCTATCAGTATCTGCATTCCTCCACTGATCTTTTCCTTCCATATCCACATACATGTAACCAACCATCCATATCAAACATTATCACTACCCCTGCTTGATTTTCTGATCACATCTGTGTGTCTTGCCATTTCAGAACAGATGGGCCCTGTGCGTTGGTTATTAGTCTGAATTTATTGCCTTACAACGTACAGTTTCATTAGAGAGGTCTGCCATTTAACATGGGTTAAAGAGAAGAAGGTTTACTGTTCTTTCTTTACACTGATCTATATTCATAGCACCTCATTCTGGATATTCATTATTGCTCGGGGAGATGTATTTGATTTATTTTGTGGGGAAAAGAGTCTCGTGCAGGAGGTGCACTTTAAGTAGTGTTATCTATAGTAGCTGCTATGTTGGTTGACAGAATTTGTTATGGCAAAAAGTCATACAGAATTCTGAGGGGGTGTTATCGCTTATCTCCACAAATGCAATTTTGTAATGTTTAATCTTTATAGTTCATATTATTGAAAGAAAAAATACTGTAAGTGCCTTTCTCTTCAATAATATAAAACAAATCAATTAAGTCTTCTGTAGCATTTTGTTCTATAAAAATAAAATCACAGTGAGGGGTATTATATTTACAGAAGTAAATTTCCATTGAAAAGTGGAATGTAAAATTTGAATGGAATCATTTAATTTACAGTATGTAGGTTTCCATTAGCACCCACCAATAGTTCCAGTTCCCTGAGAAACACCTAACTTGTATTGCGGGGGTCAGTTTCTTAATAATTAACTAAAGCCTGTTTTGAAAATGAAGATCATTTAGGGTTTCTGATTTAAATGAGGATATGTGCTTATTAGGGTTCCTGGGAATAGTTGTTGATGAGAACAATCTGGAAGGAGTGAAAAATGATTTAACACACCCAGCAGGAGTGCAGGATTGGCCAATTGCAGTGTGCTGCGAGGAATACTTATTGCACAGCAAAGTAGCTTGTGTAGCATGAAGGCCGTTTATTGCAGAATTAGTGTGATATTACAGCATTTGTTGTGGTGTTATACTAAATGCTAATTAGGCTCCACAACCATAATTAGAACCTTTGCTAGACAGACCAATTTAACTAGTAACACAGTAAGAGCATCATGAAGATCAGCACATACAGGCTCATATACACGTGATATCACACTTACATACACAAACATCTCACCTTATAATTACACTCTTGCTAACTATCAGCTTAGACAAATGTGGGGGATGCACACCCTCTGTTTCCATAACATTTATCATTCCTTTGTTCTTGAATGTGGTCATAATGTATATTTTAGTATGATGTGAGTTATAATAGTATATCAAACCAAGACAAATGCATTTGGCAGCTGCCATGACATGGAACACATTCTTCAGTAACTGTTGGCAGATCTATTTTTGGACATCCCAAACTTTCATACTTGCTGCCAGTCATACAGTAAATGCTTTTCATTAAACTCTGCCATCTACTGCATGCACATGTGCACAGACATGAATAGAGAGATTCACAAAGGATCTGTCCTGTTGGATGTAATTGCCTTGCGTTCTTCACCACTGCAATGTCCCATAACATGAAAGATCAGAGTGGAGCATTCACATCATTCTGCAGCCTTGCCTGCCAGTCAGGTCTGCATGGTGCCTCGGCGTCAGTGGCATGGCATCCTCCCTTGGCTTGCACATAAAACCCGAGGCCGTGGGCAGTGTTCTTGCTTCTCACAGCAGACATACTTCTCAATCATCCACTGACACGCAGTTGGATAATGTTAAAACATAACGGCGTGCACAGCGAGTTGTTTCTGTCTGCTCACTTTAAAGATTGTTTTATTTTAGTCTAATTTACTCTTTCTATTAAAAACCTTTTGCTGAACCTTAAACTTTCTTCAGACTTCAGTTTTTGGTAGGATACTTGTAAATGCTGCAGCATTTACATCTTACAGATTAGGATAAGTATCAATATTGTTCAGTATGGGAAAAAATGTCATACCCTCCATGCCATGCTCCAAGCATGCTGTTTACCATAAGTATTCTGAAAAAGACCGGTTTATTAGTTCTTTATATTATATTGGAATCTTGGCAGGTGCTTTAATTTTTATCCTTTCACTGTAATGCCAGATATACACCTGTACACAGATCATTTAGAACAAAAATATCTAACTTCTCTGCTTCATAGAGTGTTTGTGGACAAGTGTGTATTTATTGACTCATGAGATCCACTTGAGTGTTTGCCAAACAAAATGGTGGAGATTTCATGTTAGAAAATGTCCTGAAAGCAGCCCACCCTGCTTGTCAGTTAACTTCAACACATATAACAGTACATCTGTCAATAAACTATAAAAATATGGTATTGACTCTCAGTATTTTTAACCACACAAGTATTTCAGAAGAAACAATTCTAGGTGTTGCATTTATTTCTTGATTACATGTTTCAAGTAAAAATATCCAATATCCATCATATTCAACAGATTCTTCAATAAAATTGTAATTCATACTTGAAGCTGTACCATGAGGTAGTTAAGACTGACAACTGCTTTTCTGCTTGTTATTCCACATCATATTCTGCAACTGAAGACTACACATCTTGCAAGAAATGCTTCATACTGAACTTTTATACAACTCTAAAATCTAACATCATGATGAAAAGTTCCAATCTATTTCAGGGTTATTAGTACATAGACGGTTAGTAGACATTAGACAGTTATTAGTAAAACGCTGACACTGATAAGCCTGTATCTAGAAATGTATTCATGATTTGCAGAGATATTAATCTGATGATGTTCATAGAATGCATCAAAGTAGAATGGATATGTTTTTCTGTGTAAATCAATGACCTGTGTATAAACAGAAAGTTTAATTTTAAAATAAAGGTTTCACAGCTCTGCACTCTGCACTCTTTGATAACTTTCTTTGAAAGGAGTGAAATTTTCCAAAGATGACTGTGAGCTAATGGTATTTCCAATATCCATAGTAGATGTGTCTGTGTGTGACTTTTTAAATCTTAGGCCTGTTCAGACCTTGCATTAACATCTGTCTTGGCATATCTGGTCAAATCTGATGACTTGCGGACAGCTCTAATGCAAGGTCTGAAAAACCCCAGGATGCATTCCTATCAGATCAGACCGGATGCATTTGGAAGTGGTCAGGGACACATTTACCTACATAAAGTCTGAACATATATTTGTCCGGGAGAGCAAGGGCTGCCTAATCAGCTGATGTGTTATGTCTCACCCACAAACACCTTAATATTAAAGTGCTTTAAATATGATTGAAATGCCCATCCACTCATCGAAGATGTATCATGAGTGCTTTTGTGTGCATGTGTACTGCTTGCGTTCACTTGGATGATGCTCCGCCTTTCACTGCTGCTCTTTTTATTATGTAAGGAAATCACATAATCAGGTAGATACTAGTAAACATGTTAAAATGATTAAAAAATGCAGAAAACACTCCACCTTGAAAAAAACATTGGTCACATTTGAATAGCCTCAGAGCAAGATAGTATATTAAATTAACAAAGAAACATGGTCTGTTCAACTTGACATGAATATCTGCTGTCGATGCGCTGATTTATTTGCCTGTCAGATGGGAAAAGTCAGATCTGATCAGAAGTAACCAGGCAAGACACATCTGTAACAACAGATCTGGATAGATGTGCTTACAGCTGATCAGATTTGATCCGATGTTCCAGGATGGATGTTAGTGTAAGGTCTAAACAGGCCCTAATAGTGCCAGAGGTTAAAAAAGTTAAGTTGTTTTTTTGTTTTTTACTTTTTTAACCTCTGACACTTCAGCACTTTTGTATCATTTCAAGCTACTCATTGAATTTCAACAAAAAACTGGAAGAACTGGGGTGTTCTAAAACTTTTGACTGGTAATGTACATGTATCGTCTGAAGTGTGTAGGTCATTGAATTGGCATAGCCAGACTTTAAGGACATCAGCAGTGTGGGCCCTAAACATGGAAACAGTGTAGTACCAAAGGTCAATGATATGGCCACATTTTGTCATTACTTACACCACCTGCCTTACATTGCAATTCCTACAATAAATTAACTTTAACCTACGTTTTCTGCATGACATATATTACCAGCTGCATACCTTACCTGAGCTGTTTTTGCAAAAAAACTCAACTTTTGCATCAGTCTACTTGGAAATAGCAGAGAAAAAATGATTTTCAACTCAATCAAAATGACAGACATGCCAGATGAAAAACTAATCCTTTACCTTATTGCTCATCTTCGATTGTTTGCCAGTGCATCTCATTGAGATACTTGACACTTACACTTTTTAAACCATGAAGTTTCATTTTGAGCTGAAAGAGAAACAGGCTTTGACCCAAGATGCACTTAAATATGTGTAAATACATACATTATTTATATAAGCATCAGGGGCTGCTATTGTTTCTGAACACACTGAGCTTTTGGCTGCGGCCTTGGGGCCTTCTGTAAAACACTTTATCATGTTTTTAGTCCTCATGAATAATTAAAAACTTAAATTACTTGCCATGTACAAAATTCATATGCTGCGGGTTGGAGGGAGAAAGATACATGAAAATTAATTTTCTTTTCTCTAAGAGTGTGACGGGAAATCAATTAATCTTGATGTATTATTTCATGCAGGGCAGGGTAGCACCAGCAGCAGAGAGAGTGGCTACAGCTGTTCTCATTGGAGAGGCTATATATTATACTTGGCGGCTTTGACAGCTTCTGAAGGAAGCTGAAGGATATCAAGCAGGTGAAGCAACTGTAAAAAAAATAGTAGGGAATACAAACTGTTTCCAGGGGCTTTTATAAACTGTACAGCAGGAGGGAAAACATTATTAAATTTATTTTTGTCTGGGCTTGTTTCTATTCCCAAAAACCAGCATCACTTCTTGCTGACATTACTAATGATGTTCCCTTTCAAAACATCATGTTCATCTGATTAACTAGTCATATGTTTCTGTCTGTCTATCTGCAATTTATTTTCTTGTGTCTCCTCTTGCCTTTTTTGGGGAGTAAGGGGAATTGAGATTTACCACCCGTCAGATAAATGTGTCCAGGTAATATAACACTGGGGATAGAGTGACAGAGCTATTTACTGCCTGCTTTAAAGTTTTATAACTTGTCACAGTTTGTAGCTTGTTGTCTGGGGCTCCCTACTTTCTGGACACAGTATCTGTAAATAGAAAATTCTAATCACAAATGATTACTCTTTTAAGAGATAAACAACTTAAGATTGTGCGGTGGTCCTAAAATGTTAATATTTCCAATTATTTTTTTGCTCTAAACAATAACTGTTATGTTACAGTGTGATATAAAAATAGAATTAAAGAGAATAGAATAGGTACTTTATTTATCCCCAATGGAAAACTATTGAATGTAAGTGAGAATATAACTACATTCAATTAAAGTAAGGTGCTAATTATTTATCACATTTGCACAGAATTACTATTTATGGGACATGTTTAATATAATTAGCCATCCACCTCGTCTTAGTGACATTTAATCATAGTTTCATGCAAACTTTTCTCCAAAGTGATGTGCAGACTGTCGGAAGTCAGTCATGTCAGCCACTTACTGAAAGATGGATCACCAGCTGCCAGCTGCGGCTGCTGATGAGTGACAAGTGAAATGTGTCATGTCATTCTGCAGAGATGTGTTTGTCAGGGGGTTTTTTGTGGCCAAATGGTTACTTTCTGGCTGCAGTGTACAAATAAACACTAAAAGATTGCACTGACAGAGAGAGCATGGGTAAATGGGTAAATTATCATGGAGACAATAATGAAGAATGTAGACAATGATTACTCAATATCACTCGAAATCACATACATTAAAGTTTATGGTGAGCCTATACATTAGACTTTGGGACCTGAATGCTCATTATTGAAAGTGACTGATGTTAGATGATAATATTTGACTCTCAGTCAGTGTTCAAGTCATTCAGAGAATGCTCCATGAGTTCTTCCATCAAGTCAACCTCCACCCAATTCTATCTTCTGCTATCCTTTCCTTTATGGACCTGGATTTGTGCACAGATTCACTTAATCAGAGCAGTAGTTGCAGCAAGGTCAGAAACACAAAGTAGGGATGGAACAAATCATCAGTACTGCGATATTTTGTTTTCTACAATAAAATAAAATGCCTAATACTGGTGTTTTCTCAATTCGATATTTTCATTATTCATTTGCCAGAGACACTATGAACTATGGTACATACTGACATGAGTGTTCTAGTCAGGATTTGTTAAAGATGAACTGGCTTTGTATGTTTATACCAAGGGGCAACGACTGGGGCTGTTCAGTAAGGCCAATGAGGAAGTAACTTTACGTTGTAATCCCACCGCTTGGCCGCTGGTGAACCGATCGTCTGACTCCAAGAAACTTTTTTTCCCATTGAGATACATTGGACTTCAATCTGAAAATACTAAGCAAATAAATTTTTTTCATGGGTCATCATGGTCTCAAACGTTTTATTTGGACCCTATTACTAAGTAATGTGATGGTCCATCTTTCATTTTTTGCTTCGTTACTAAGATATTACGGCAAATAATCCGACAAATGACTGCCATGCTGGGGTTTTATTGACATGTCGCTGTAGCAGCAGCTCACTATAGTGAAGTCGGACCGATTCAGAGCTTCGTATCTTCTATTTATTCAATATGTTCATAGTTATACATGAGATACACTCAACTGCAGCTGTGGGAAAGTGTTTACACTAACAACACTGCAATATGACTTTGTTTGACTGCGTGAAGTTTTACTGCATAAAGTTTCATTCATTCATCAGTAAGATAGTGGCTAATGTTAGCTCTCCCATGAGCCCCCGCTTCATAAGCCCTGCTGCTGTTCGTCCAAATATGGTTACATCCTGTTTTTGGCTCCAAGATGCCATCCAGGAAGTGACAAGT
>JAQQAE010005979.1:0-17108 GCA_029823295.1 Pseudamia nigra
GAGGGGATTGGGGTTAAATGGGTGGGGGTGCGTATGTCATTTGCTCACTACTGTGATTTGTTTGTTCAGGAGAGGGAGGGCTCAGGGGGATTTAGGAGGAGGTGGGGTGCAGTGCTAAAACACAGTAGGATTTAATGATCAGCTAATCCCCCCCCTCTACAGAGAGCGCAGTATATAACACAGGGCTGTCTGCTGCTCTCACATCACATTAACAGTAAAGAAATTTAGGCGTTAAGACAGACGGAGAGGAAGGAGCACGAGGTAGAGAAAAGCAAATTCATTACTGCTTTTCCACAATCTGCGACTCGGCAAGAAAACCACAATGAAGTTCATCTTCCTGTTGCTACTGTTCGCCACTTCTGTGGCTGTCGTCCATCCGGAAGCATCAGGTAGGGAAGAGAATCCCACCGCGCCCTCTACCTCAGCACCAAACCCAACGGAGGGAAAATCTCGCTTTGCCATGCTCGACGATGTTCGCCTCCTTGCGAACGGCCTGCTTCAGCTCGGACAGAGTTTACGAGAGTTCGTCCACAAGACCAAGGCCCAAATCAACGACATCTTTCAAAAGCTGAACATTTTCGACCGGTCTTTTTACCAGCTCTCAGTGGTCACGTCGGAGATCAAGGAAGAGGAGGAGGAGCTGAAGAGGACTACAAACGTTCTCAAGGCCAACAACGAGGAAATAAGAAACTTGTCGCTGGAAATCAACTCTAAGATTAACAGCATCCTGCAGGAGCGTAGTCAACTGCAAAACAAAGTGGGGAGCCTTGAGGAAAAGCTGAAGGGATTGTCACAGAGTCTCGTCCCCTCTGAACAGCTTGGGGAAATTTCAACGCTCAAGGTGAGAAGTAACTCGTTGTTCAAATCCCTTACTCATGAATAAACCAGTTAGCTGTCTCTTATTAGATACGAAGCTGTGCAGACAAATTAAATGCGCTACCTCATATTTTACGAGTTTAGATCCCTTCAGACTTGCATCACAGACTGTGCATGACTCAGTGAGAGGGAAAAAGTCATCTGTTGCATCGTCTTCCACCTCCTACTCATGTACTACTATATTAATGTACTGCTGTCAAGAAAGCAACTTAACTCATTACAGAAAGTATTCAACTGTCCCTTAATCAATTCCTAAATGATCAAATTAGTGCCACTGCTTGATAAAGACATACATCTGTAGAAAAGAAGTCAGTGACATGGATTGATTCATGTTAGTGAGCAGTCGCTCTACAACAGTGCAAATCTCGGCGTATAACAGGTCAAACAGGTGATAAGAACTTCCACTTGCCATTTATTTTCAGGAAGTGATTGAAGCTCAGGAGAAAACGATTACGGATCTGCTTAAAGCTGTGAAGGAGCAGCACGACCAGCTCGACCATCAAAAAGTCAAGATTAAAAACCTGGAGGAAAAGGTACGCGAGCATCTCATTCAGAGTGTAACGTTCAATCGTCACGTTTTGTCACACTTGACAGGTAAAAGCCAGAGATCGGTCACCTGTGGAAATGTAGTTTGGCAATGTATTGCAAACTATTTTCAGACAATGTAGTGGAAAACAGCTGCTCACTGCAAAATGACTTACCCCTTGGGGATAACGACAAAGTGAAAAACATTGTATTATTAAGATTAAGAAGCATAACTTAACATTGCAAATTCACTGCTTCTCTTTTGCAGCTTAGCTACGACAATTTTCAGGATACAGTTGACAAGCCAGTGGACTCGGGCCCTACAACTCCTGATATGTTTGAATATCTTACCAGGAACACAACCAGCCCTGACCAACATGGTAAGTGACCTACAACGTATTATCTAGCATATAAATTGATGGGGGAAAAAAATATTGGTTTCTAATCAAAAGATCACAGGTGCAGGTTGTGCAAATGTTAAACTAAAGGAAGATGCGCAAGTGGTTTGACGTTTGGTTTTGCCGTGTGTCAGACCTCCCCGTGGACTGCAGCGAGCTGTTTGACCGGGGAGAGGCCGACAGCGGCATCTACGTCATCAAGCCAAATCAATCGGAGCCGTTCAATGTTTACTGTGAGCTGGGCTCAGGTGGGTTACTCAAGTTAAAAAGGATTAGAAATCTCTATTCGGGGATAATGACGTCTTTAAGAAGCACACACATCTCCGAGGAACAAAAGATAAAATGTTAAAGGTCGATAGCCACAGGAAGACATGATGTAAAAAGGGCCGATAAGAGGGTGGAGGTCCTTCTCAGTGATATGAGATACAGATACTTGTGTAAACATACAGTATGTCTAACTTGGAAACTCAATTTTTTCTTTTTTTGCATTTCCGATCCCTAGAAGGTGCAACCGTCATCCAACAAAGAGTCGACGGTTCAGTGGATTTTGACCAGACGTGGGAAAAGTACGAAAAGGGCTTTGGAAATCTGCAAAGTAAGTGTTTTTACAGTCCAAAACCATAAGTAATAAGTTTTTTTCTAAGGCTGTAAAAAGTAAACATTTTTCATTAATCCATAAAGCGAATCAATTTTTTTTTTCTTTTGCATGCACCGCAGTAGCTCTCATGACTTGCCTGCATTTTATTACAAATAGAACCAGTTCATCAAAGACAGACAGACATGTTTGTTAATATTTTGGGACCGGCCACAGAAAATACTAAATATTAGAAATGCTCTAACTTGATAAATAGTTTTCATATGTTGAGCTTTTCCTTCCGGCGCTACCAGTTAGACATGGACCGACGCCGAAATGCGGCACTTACAGCCTCACATCTTCCTCCACAGGCACCGAACGATCACAACTACACAAATCAGTTTGGAACAAATAGTTGTCTTTTGAAGACAGTTCTCACATACAATTGAACTGTACATGTCCTGATAGTATCAACTGAATATTAGTCAATAAATACAAGTTAACAGAAACTTTTGGACATTCTACAGCCATGTTTTAAATAAACATAATAATAACTGTTGGATGTCTTATGCAGAGGACTTCTGGCTGGGCTTAAAGAAAATCTACAGCATTGCACAGCAGGGCCATCACATCCTGCGTATTGATCTGGAGGACTGGAAAGACGTAAAGCACTGGGCAGAGTACCACTTCTCACTGGAAGGTCCTTCAAGACACTACACCATCCATCTCAGTCACTTTTCAGGTGAACTGGGCGACGCTATGGCCAACAGCACCGGCATGACCTTCTCCACAAAAGACAGGAATGATGACAACCACAGAAACAGCGACTGCCCTCGCAACTACACGGGTAGAGAAACCATTACTTTTAGAACAAACACCACTGCCTGTGTTTCAAAGAAGGGCCTCATATCTACGGATAAACCCTGCAAAGACAGCATTTAGAAAAAAATATATACAGATACAATCAAGGGGCAACATTTGAGGCCAATGTGGAAGTAACTTTAAAGTTGTAATTCCACCGCTTGGCCACTGGGGAACCCATCGTCCGACTCCCAAGAAGCTTTTTTCCCCCATAGATACATGTGATTCTATCTGAAAATACTACACATAAAATTTTTCATGGGTCATCATGGTCTCAAACATTTTATTTGGATCCTAATAAGTAACGTGATCATCCATCTTTAACTTTTTGCTCCGTTACTAAGAAATTACTGCAAATAATCCATGCTGGGGTTTGATTATACTGTATGTTGCTATGGTAACTACTGTCACCGGTGGAGTCAGACCTTCGTATCTTCTATGAGTCCCCTGGCATGAACGCTTCATAAGCCCCGCTGCCGTTCGTCCAAATATGGTTACATCCTGTTTTTGGCTCCAATATGTCGTCCAGGAAGTGACAACCTGATTGACCTCAAAACGACCCTCCACAAACTAATGGATGACGTCACGATCACTTTGTCCAGTTATATATACAATCTACAGATACAATGCATCGCAATTGTATAATTAATGTATTTTGTCGTGGATTTGACAGGTGGTTGGTGGTTCAACGCATGCAGCGAGACCAACCTCAATGGAAGGTACCTGTGGTTGAGGGCAAAGGGACGCTCCATGAGAAGGAAGGGTATCCACTGGAAGCCTAGCACAGGCCCCTCATACTCCGTCAAAACCACCAAGATCAGCATACGACCAACTCCTTCTGCTGACACCTTCAACTGAGGCATTTTTAAAAAACTCTTAACAACATCTACTGCTCAACATTCTACCAAATGGAGAGAGGCAAACCAGTGTACATGTTAATATCTTGTTACTAGTTTGTTTGCAAAGTAAAGATGAAATATAGTTTGACACACATGCTGACTGACAGAAATGCAAGAAAATGCTGAACTATGACAATGATGCAACAGTGGCACCCGGGTCAATAACCTGTTGGGTCAGAGCCAACAAGGGCAGTAAGACTGTCATTATGCAATGCTTGCAAACAGTGACAAAATTAACATATTGATCTACATCAGTAACCTGAGGCTGTGCTGACTGCAAAATATCAGACAAGTGCAGCTCAAGAGATATTTGAGCAGAAACTGAAACCCCAAAACTGAAATAGTTTGTCTCAATGTTAGACGGAGCTCAAACGTCTCTGTCAGCTTCTACGCTTATTTAGGTATTTAACACTGTATATTTTATGATGTCAAACTGCATTGCATGTTTCTAAAAGCTAAAAAGGCACAAATACCAGCAGGTTTTCCCATCTTGCATGTACGTGTTCAATATGTTTCACCAGTTAAGAGAATGAAGACCGGAGAACCTTTTTGATGAATATGTAATTTTACTTCTGGTTATAGTGCTCCATCACTTCATCTTTGGTGCTTAGATTCATGGGGAAAAAAAATTCTAGATGATGTGGACCACATCAACTGTCAAAAATAGCATTGCATTTTTAAGATGCTTTGGCAGCGCACTGATGAGTTTTTCCTTTGTTCCGTTTTTTTAACCCTGTAAAGTATTTAAACCATGTTCATGCTATTTGAACACCTGTGCTGATATTGCTAGAAAAACAACATTTCCATGTATTTTCATTGAGTCATATTGACTTTTGCTTTTTACTGCAATATAATTAACTGTACTGTAAATGTGTTTCATATTAACACTTCAGCCTGATGCTAGTGCTTCAGTTTAAGGACCTACTTCTGCAAAGCTTACGTAAACAACGTTCCATGATGAAGTTCATCAGTATCCCTGTATCAGTATTAAAGACCTAAGTCCCCATATATTTGGCATCTTTTGTTAAAGTAACGTTAACAGTGATTATATGTGGGAATATCAGATAATAGGACTGATGGAAATAAAGCCAGCGATCCCAGGCAGCTTTCTTTTAGAAGGACAAAGCACTGTTTGTATGCATATGTGCGTGTGAATGGAAGTAGATGCACAGTAAATTCTGTTGTACGTCAAAATGTAATGACAATAAAGGCATTCTTTTTTTCTGATTTAAAAGAAGAGCACAATATCATGACTTCCAAAACCTCTCCTCGCTCCCTTCTCCATATACATAAACCTTCTTTGAGTGAATCTGCAACAGAAAGGCCTTAAGCCGGACGCACGCAGACAAACGCGACTCATCTCAACTCAACGTAACTAGAAATCAGCTCGACGTGTGGCGGTTCCCGACCCGGGTTTTTCAGTCTTGACGACGTCCCGACGGAAATCGTGTCGATTCAACGTGTTGAATCGCCAGGACTCAAGTCTCGGCGATGTGCGGCGGTCACGACTCTGACTCGGCGACTTTTATCATTGATGGACATGTGTATCACTGATCAGTGGCGTTTCTCTTTGTGCAGCCAGCTTCAGTTATCTGCAGACAAATACGGGCTGTGTTAACAGGTCATGTCAGCAGCCACGGCCGGCCGTCAGACCATCTCCCAAAGTGACCTCGACAAAAACAGTAGAGTCAAATGGAATATTCCGGAGTGCACCAGCAGGCATGAGGTGAACATTAACACACCATCAGTCATCACCGGACAAAGGTGGAGGTAACGAGATGGTAAGTGCCCGAATGAAGGCCCATTTACTCTCTACGCAAGTGCGTAGTGTGTCAAACATTGTCAAACGTCGCTGGCATTTATACTGTAATGTGTACTTTACATTTATACTCCAATGTGTACCCTACGTTGGCATGGATGTACACAATCCATCCACTAGAGGGCAGTGTGGAGTTCAGACTGTCCTCTAGTGTTTAGTTACATTGGATTTATATCTGAACATACTAAGTGAAAAAAGTTTTGTGACAAGTCATTATGCTCTCAAACATTTTATTTGTTCCCTCTAATAAATGATCTGGTCCATCTTTGTAAGTTTTTGCTTCGTTATTCAGATATT
Source organism: Pseudamia nigra (assembly GCA_029823295.1). Taxonomy (NCBI): domain Eukaryota; kingdom Metazoa; phylum Chordata; class Actinopteri; order Kurtiformes; family Apogonidae; genus Pseudamia; species Pseudamia nigra. The sequence continues at coordinate 6,250 of JAQQAE010005979.1, forward strand.
ACGGCAAATAATCCAACAAATCACTGCTGTCGATTACATGTTGCTATGGTAACTAGTGTCGCCGGTGGGGTCGGACCTTCGTATCTTCTACTTATTCTATATGTTCATAGTTTTACCTGAGATTCACTCGACTGCAGTTGTGGATAAATGTTTACACCAACAACACTGTAATATGATTTTGTTTATCACTGCCTGGTGAAGTTTTAGCATCCGTAGGCTAGCAGTTAGTTAGCTTTCTCTACGCTCTGCTGGCACCGTCACCGTTCATCCAAATACGGTTGCATCCTGTTTTTGGCTCCAAGATGACACTAATATATACAGTCTATGGCACAGACTGTCCTCAAAAAGCTGAGCCATTTCTGTTAATGTTTCGATGTTTATGTCGCGTTCTGTTCTTCTTCTGTTCTTCTGCCACATGAGCTGCACTGTGCTAGAGCGCCCCCACAATTTCCAGTGGCACTGCACCGTTTTCTACGTTAACGACAGATCCACAAGCCCCTCGAAAATGTCCCAAACTTGTAACGTAATGAACGCTGAGACTGGAGGGAAATGGATGTGGACGTAGCGTAGAATATAAATGGGCCTTAAGGCAGCATTCCCCTCCTGAAATTAGTCTCTAGTTCATGGATAATTATCTCATTTCTTTAAAAAAGAAACAGAAAAAAAGAGATGAACACATATCTACTGTAATTAGTTGTCAAGTTGAAAATCAATCAGCGACTAGGGCTCTCGCTACCTCTCTCTCGCTGCATGACAGGATATAGCATTAACGTGGGTATGATGACAGCTTTTCCAAAGCGCGTCTACAGCAATTTGTCAAGCTTAAAGCGTTTTCTTAATCAACTCTGACCCTTGGGAATTAGTCTAAGGTGTTCTGGTGCCACTGTGAAGTCCTGATCAGGTGCCATCTGCTACAACAGAAACTCCAGAAAACATGGAGCGGTTCCATGAAAACATGGACTGAAGTGTGGTCGTGAGAGACCCGACTGCACCGACGGTGAGCTAGTTCAGTTCAGGAAACCCTGAATCTGCTCGTTTTCTTTATGTCTCACCATGCAGTTCATCATAAACATCACTTTGTCCTGAGTCCAATAATATACCGTAGGTTTTTCCAGCAACTAAGCAGATATGTCTTTTTGAAAGACATCTCACCACTTATCCAAGTGTGTTCTTCAGTTCGACAGCTGACCACCTTCACAGACATGTCCAAAAACAGTTCTGCTGTAGCTGGTTTCTTCAAACAGTGCACATCATGTCAACACACAAGTCACTGTTCGTCCAGTTTGATCAGCATTTTATCAGTTTTTTCAGCTACATTTGAACTTTCACATGCATTTTAAGATCATCGTTACCGCTTGAGTTAAATTGGTTATGACAGTTTTGGTGTAGACCTAATTTTAACCACTGATTATACTCTCCAGATTAAAAACAAACAGGAAAAGGTTCTGTGTAGGATACTTCAAAAGATCTGCTTTGTACCTGTACGTGGTGTTTGGCACATAAACATCTCTTGCAGGAAACTCTAGGATCTCCCGAGTGGGGCGGACCCTGCTGTCTGGGTAAGGTTTGACCTGCAGGAGGTCAGGGGTCAAGCAGTAGTGGGGGTTCTCTGGTGCTGGAGAAATGTCCAACTTCAGCTGGGCTGTGGTGAGATAATGTTGCAGGACAACAGGGGAGTAACGGAAAAACACAAGGACAAAACGTTAGCTCCTTTAAACTTCACACTGAAACAATGAAAAGAGAGCAATTACACACAATTGTCCTTTTTAAACTGTTCACAGCCAGTCATTGTTTACCTGTAATGGGCCTGAGTCTCCTCAGCACTGACGAAGGCCTCCTCATATCTGCAAGGAACTTGTACAAGTCCTCATCGCTCAGCCTGTCTCCCTCCTAGAACGCATGTGCAGCATAATCAGACATACGCTGGTGTGACGATGCAAAGTTTCCGCAGGCTGAGCTGTAGGTTTTCAGCTCAGGGGAAAATACTGACTTACTCATATGACACGCATATCAAAGGAGGTGGGCGGGGTTTGGAAACTCACTCTCATCAGTGTAATGCGGTGCGGCTGCACCTTAAAAAACTCTGAACTACATCACCCAGCGACCACTAGCGCTGGGTGACCGAGTCGTCGGGAGTACGAGGCAGACTGCCAGAGAGATGGAGGCCGGGCATCGGATCCAGATCCGAGACGTGTCGTGAGCACACACTCCCATCCTCCGTACGACAGGGCGAAACGCATCACCCAGGGCTAGTGTAGCACATAACTCAAGCCCTGAGCACACATGTAGGGTTCGATGAGGTTTTAGTTACGGGGATTTATCTTGGTCGCTCGGCGAACAGGCTCGGGCCTCGGCCTCCCAGCATGGAATCATAACATTTGTAAGCTAACCGGGAGGTGAACCGTCGCAATTGTTAATGTCAGTGCCTGTGTACAGTGCTGAAAGAATTCCAGTGCGGATGTACAGACCTGTTTGAAGAAATTGGTGATGGTGAGTGTGGCAGGTCTGAAGCCGGTAAGACTACACGACTCATCTCCACTCGTGGTTCTTTCTAACGAACGCCGTCCCATGATACTGGAGTTTCTTCGCTCTGACCATGAGCCTTTTCTTTCTGCACACCCAAAAAAATTGGGACATTTTAAAGACCACATATCTGGCTCTTACAATCAATCACAAATTTCATCCTATATGCACACTTCTGCAATCTACAAAAAAACAGCTTCTGCAGCCTGCAAAGATACCTGGTATGGACAAAGACTGAATAAACAAAAAGGGTCAAACTCAATATAACACACCAAGGATCAATATGTCGTAATTCTTTTCACGTGCTTTACTTACTATTTGTTGTTGGAAAGTTGTTTTAAGATAAAGATTTCTAAGTATGACAACTGACTCATGGGCCCATGAGCCAAATGCATGACTACTGGCCCCCGGTCACAGTTTCAGTGCTCAGATAACCAAACAACTGAGCTAATAACATGTCCCTATGAGACTGAGTGTGGACCATGAATAACGTTATTTGGGTTATTATTCCTGTTTAGATTCCAAACGTAATGTCCCACCTGAGAGGCTCATCTCCACCTCCGTATCTCTCTCCAAACTGCCAGCACTGTTGACAATATTCATTAGGTGAATTGCGGTCCAGGCAAATGGCATCCGGTAACGGCCCAGTCGCTGACAGAACTGCTCTGACTGACTGCGAAGCTTCTCTAGCTTCTCTTTATTCTATAGGGAAAAAAATTATAAGACATTTAACCATTTTATGCGCCATATAACACCTAATAAATCTTACTTATAGGCATATATTAGCACCTTGGCAGCATCTGACTCTTTGAAGACCATGTAGGGTTCAGCGCACTCTCCAATATCACCTTGCTGTAGGACCTTTTCCAGCTGTGGGCAAAGCACACATAACCTTCACAGTCGAGAATAAAGTGATAATGTTCGACGGATATTATTACTTTTAAGGCTCAATTATCTTTGCAACATTTCACAATTTCACTGCCGTCGTACCTTGATGACCAGGAACACATCCTGTGACGGGTACGTGATGGAAAATATGGCCGAGCGTGCCAGCGTGGAGATGGCCGCCGTCTGAATGTGCGGACGCAGCATTGCCTTCGTCTGCTCGGAGTTTAAGTCAAAGAAAAAGTTCTCTGATATCTGCGGACGACAAGCGCACACAGCGAATTACAGCCCGATCCAACAATATGCAAAAGACAACGTAGGCTCCCCAACGTGGGGTTCAGTGTCCTGCTCAAGGACACGAGAAGCTGGGGATCGAACCGCTAACCCTGCCATTCACGGACGACCCGCTCTACCTACTGAGCCACAGCCGCCCCTCAAAATGTTAGAAATGTATTTGGACAAAATATTTCTAACATTTCACATTGTATTTTACAAACAGGATGCTTGTTTAATACCCTCCTCCTCCTCATCAGCGTACAGTACGTCTGCATTTCTAAAACCTTCTATAGTTCAGGTTAAAGTCCAGAAATGACGCAAACACAGACTAAACAAAATATTAAACTACACTCAAAGCCGTTCATTCATGCAATAAAATATGATCTGAGGTCAGTCTGAGTCAAAGGAAGGAAATGTTTACTACAAATCCTCATTTACACTGAGAATTGTAATAACAACAAAAAGCAAAAGTATGTGTGCCAACGTATCCACTTGTCAAACAGTGACACTCCTGCTTAGTGCTACAGAGATTAGACATTTACTGATCAGGGCAACTGCTACCCTCTAGTGTTCGTCAGCTGAAACGCTTGGATAGGTAGATTCTTACGTATGATTTAACAGCGTCCCCGCAAGCATAACAGGCCACAATATAAAACGTTACAGTCCGTTCATCAAATCCGCTTTGGCTTCTCAACTCTTCTTAATGGTGTGGAGAAGTGACCTAACAACTCAGAGCTGCGACGGCACTGAGGAAAGCATAACAGCTTACCTTTTTCTTTTCCTTGACATCGTATAAGGCCAAACTAGCAAATATGGGTTCGATTTCGATCTCAAACCTTCAAGGGGAGAGAAAAAGGAGCGGGTCAGCAGAAAGCAGCAGTTAAATAAAAGAGCTGAAAGGCTGTTCTCTGAAAAAAGGCTGTCCACCACTTACTTCAAGGACAAGCACTTGACGAGTAGCCTTTGTCCAAAGTGTTCTTTAGGTACTTCAGGCACACAATGGCGCTCAATCGGCTCCTCCTACACATTGAAAACCACATAAGAGACAGGAAAAGCAGATCAAAAATAATGTGTTTGTGCACCTTTTCTACTGGATTATTCAGCTTTGGGCTAAATATTACTAAGTTGACCAGCAGAGATTTCAATTTTGCTTTGCTCCACCTCGTCGAGGGCAGGGTGCAGTGCAAAGAGTTCCCGGTGGCGGTTAGCCTTCCGCTGGTCTTCATTATGTCTGTCAATCTCCTCGTTGGGGGCGCGGTCGAGGAGGTGGGGGAGGAGCGCGTCAGGGAGGGAGTTCTTCAGGTCGAAGATACTGCAAGCCCAGCTGCCCCGAGGTGTGTCATCTATGGACATCGATCGTCGCTTCAGGTCATCCTACAAGATGAACACGAGCACTGAGTGTCCAACAAAAAAAAAACACTTCACACTGATAGAGTGTTACAGAATAATACAGCCCAGCACCTCAATAGACAGTCAATAAGAGAGACATTACTGGGATGTTTTCAAGGTTTTGGTTTTTTAATCATTTTTAAAGCATCTTCTTAAGTGTTTGGTTTGTTTCTTATTTTGTTTATTTCTAGTCCTACTATTTCTACTTCTTCTCTCTTTATCTCTCACTGACACCAAATTGTAGTGGAAAGTCTGCTGATTCAGTAACGTGCCCATGGACTTGTATATCTTCGTTATTTACGGTGCTAGATCCAGAGGAAAACCACCATCATGGAAATACAGTATTATTTTTGGTGAATAAGTGCTGAGATAGAAATGAGATGTATGTGATTCCTAATGTGAGTGTTTTCAGGTCAACGAATCCAATAATGAGCGTCAAATAAATGTAATAACATTACTTTTGGTGCAATAACATTATGGGAGAAATGAGCATAGGTTCAAATGATAATGTTAGGTTCTCACTATGAAGACAAACTGAGCTCTGAGGGCTATCGAATGATGCTTTCCTCTTTTTGGTTCCTTCTTCAGCATCTTCTTCAATGCTTAATTCATTTTTGTTTGTGCTTTTTTTTCTTCATTCTGCATCTCTGTTAAATTTCTTGACTATGCTGTTCCTTCCCCTTTGATTTTCTTCAATTGTATTCACCATTATGTGTGTGTATATATATATACATACATTCTGCTTCTTATTTTGCTCATTTCATTATTTTTCCGTCAAAATACTGACTAACTTTTCGTATTTTGCTTTGCTTTTTTTACCTGTATTTTGTCATTTCTGTAAATTCGACACCGCGTTGTCTTTCTACCTGAACAGTTTGTCACAAAATAAATCAAACTAAGTCTAGCCTTAACTCAGTTTTCACCACTTGTCGAGGTACTGTACTTTGCCTTTTGTAGGGCAGGATTTATGATCCAAAACCAGTAAACTGGGGTTTAAAAATTAAATAAAAAATTAAATAAAAGACATTATTCGTACAGGTATGCCAGAATTTTCACAGTATAAGGGAGCGTTAAACACTAAACAACGTGTTACCTGGTCATCCTGGTAGCTGCTGCTCTCTGGCATTTCATCCGCCTCGAACACCTGTTTTGGGAGGCCTTTCTGACGCTCCTTCTGCTTATCCAGAGCATTTGGGTTAAATCCCGTACCGAGCTTGTGATACCTGAGAGGCAAGCGGTCAAAGAGCCACTTAATACTGACTCTGAAGTTACAACACTGCCAGTTAGTTTGAACACATGGAGAGATTTGATAAAGACTCACTTTCTGTTGACGATGGCCCAGTCCTCTGTGTACGACCTGACACAGTCTCTGACATGAGGATCAGTGTCCCTGCAGCCAGAAACATTCAATCAGCAAGACCAGCTTTGTTTTAATAGCACAGTCCAACATCTACATTATATAAGTCTGGAGCAATAAGTATGTAATTAAGCTCTTGGCACAAACACGTAGCAAAGTACAAAAGTATCAGTGCTGCATTTTCTGAAATGCCAAATGTCTGCACAAGCCTAGTTAAATGACACGTGATGCTATTTGTTGTATGCTTAAATGGACCTCGCAAACCAACTCACTGTTATGTCCAAAAAACTCATCAAGGGAATAAGTGGCAGATGGTTTTATACACAGTTAATGATAAGGCATTTGGCAAATGAAAATAAGAGGAAGAAATTAAAAGTTGGAAAAAGTTATTCAGTGTTTTATACGTTTGGTATATTTTGAGAAAGAACTATGGATACGTGTAATGAAACAAGCCTTAAAATGTCTTATTTCTCCTTGTTTGCGTTTTAATAACAGGCTGGGCTCCAGGCAATCCTCCAGTGGTCTGCTCTCGGACCCCTTACCCTTCCTCTGGGACTGCTGGTACCACGGTACGACACTCTCTCGGTGTGTAGATGACCTCGATGTCATCTGGGGGAAACTCAATGAGGTCTCTTAGGGGGCCCGATTCAACAATGGGGGGATGAGTGATGAGGTACTCCTCAAAATCCACTGGTTCTACTGCCTCTGTGAGAGGAACCTGAGGTCCAGAAACCATCACAGGAAAGACAAAAGTTAATAAACTGTACCACAGTGGTCACTTTTACTCTGTTAATTAACCCATAATTATTACTATTTTAATTGGTGGCCATTTTGATAATCGCTTAATAAGTTTCAGTGATGGTTGCCTCATATTACAAATCACCCCGGATATGACACGAACTGCTCTTATGTGTGTTACCATGGCAACTTGCTGTGGTGTTTTGCCATCACTGGGACACGCTGGCTGGGGTCAGTCTCTGTGGACTTGACGGGCTCATGCAGCACACATACACATCCAAGGACAATGCATACAGTTATCATACTAACACATTACCGACACCCTCTGTAAAATGCTTTGTATGTAAATGTTGTGATGCAACTGTACGCTAATTGTCCATAAATAGGTTTTTTCTATGTCTCCCAGGAGCTCAGTTCTGGGAATGTGGCTTTTTTTTAAATAACTTTTTTTTTGTATGCAGAACAGAACGCACAATAAAGAACACGAAAATAAAACAAAAACAAACAGTAACAATAACCTTTGTCTGGCTCTCATACAGAATGCATTTAACAAGGTGTCCACTCAAGTTATGCTCACGTCCAGTGATATACGGTCCCATTTTTCCCTCTTCTTATGGTAAATCTTTTCCTTAATTCTCAGAATATATGTCAGCTTCTCCCACCCATATATGTTCTGTACAATTTCCAAAAATTGACCGTTTGATGGAGTATTCACAATCAGCCAGTTTCTTGCAACTGCTTTTACTCGCTGCGAGTAAAACCTCTGCCAAATAAAGGTCCTCTCTCATCACCACATCTGAAATATTTCCAGAATACATCACTGAGAATGCGTTTGGTATGTCATATTTCAAAATACTGTATTGACAATCTCCTAGTACGGTTGAATTTTTGCACAATTCCATAAAATGTGAGTATGATTAGCCTCCATATTTCCACATAGCCTCCAGCGATGCTGCTGGGAATGTGGCTTTTTACTCTCTTACCCACCGTCACCTCCACATTTCTGATTAAAAGAGTTTACTAAAAATCATGAAAAGTGCCTGTGTTGCAAAATCCACATCACTGCTTTATTTGGAGACTTTTCTTTCAAAACAAAAACTGAACCTGTTTGTTGCACTGTGGTAATTACCTCCACCAAGAAGATGATATATTTGTCCCGTTTGTTTGTCTGACTCTTAGCAGGATAAGTCAAACAGTCTTTTACAGACTTTAAATACATGGGATAGGCTGGAGACGACATAAGGAACAGACTTTGGGAGTGATCCGGATCACCATCTGGATTCAGGAAATCTTTGAAGGATTATTTATCATTGTGTGATGGGGCCAATTTCAGCATTTTTTGCATGTAACTCATCAATAAATGCCCAGGATCAAGGAAAATACATATGACACATATCGGAGGAGGCGGGCGTGGTTTGTGAAACTTTCCCTCATCAGTGTAATGAGATGTGGCTTTGTGGTGAGACGGAGTTGATTTGAACAGCGGTGTGAATGCGGGAACTCAGACAAAGGCAAGGAGAAGAAGGAGGAGGACACAGGGAGAGAATGTTTTGAGAACACTGCTCCGACACAGATTGAGAATTGAGGACTCAGACAGATGAAGAGCGTTTTGACCCGCCAGCAACTCGACGGAATGGAAGCAGAGCTGAAAGAACTGGGCCATTTACCTACGGACCAGAGTCATCACACACTTAAATTGCACAATTTGTATATATTCACCTTAAAAAACTCTGACCTACATCACCCAGCGTCCCCTAGTGGAAAGGGGTGGATCCAGGCACCGGAAGGACGCAAAGACCGCCGGAGACCGCGGTCGTGGCCGGGGCTCGTCAGAACGAGATCCAGACGTGTGTCGGTGAGTTTGCAAATACAGCACACACCTGCATTCTCCGATACAGAACAGTGCAAAGCACATCACCCAGGGCTAGGTGTAGCACATAACTCAAGTCCTGAACACACACGTAGGATTCGTTGAGGGTTTAGTTACGAGGATTCATCTCAGTAGCTTAGCAAACAGGCTCAGGCCTAGACGAACCACAAAGTGAACTGTAACAGTAACAAATAAAAGGTACAGTCATGCACTAACACCAAACTCTAGCTGAAACTCAGTAGATGTAAATGGATTTGATGTGTCTTCAGTAGTTATGGAGCTCGATCCAGCAGAAACTCGCCATCATAGGAATATGGATCTTTGTGAATAACTATTGAACTAATAATGATATGACTATGATTCCAAATGCTATGGGTATGTTTTCATGGTCAAGGAATCCAATAATGTATATGAAACAAATGTAGGCCTATTAATGTTGGGTGTAAATCATATTATGGGGAGAAACGAACTGCTTGGCAAAGGTCTGCGCTCTGACTGCCTTCTAGCTGTGAATATTTTTCTTCGATTATTAACTACCTGTGCTTTATTTTGTGTAAATTATTTCAGCAGTATTTTAAAATTTGAATGCATTTCAGGTTTCTTTCGTTCTCCGTGGCAGTAAAATGAAAATATTTGGGTTGCTTACCAAAAAAAAAAAAAACAAAACCTGAGAAAGTTATCTCGGGCTTTACAAAACACTTACATACTTTGTAATTTTTTGGGATTCTAAAAAATTTCATTGATTAATCAACAAAATAAGTGACTGATTAACTCACACTAAAAACTTTAATCTCTGAACTCTGCTCAGTTCGTATGTAAGATCCATTTCCACCTATAAAACCGGCGGGTTTTTAACAACTTACGTAGCTGTGTAATTACTCATGTAGTACTTACTCATTACAGCACCACACATACAAAATAGGGATTTTCTATTTCTAATTAGCAATAAAGATGATTGCAGGTTATCTTTAATTCTGAGGAAATAAGCAAACACATTTTAAATGGTTGTAAATTTATTGAAGTTATAACCAGATATGCAAGTATGCCATCGCGCTTCATGCAGAGACGCACGGTTCCACAAGTCTTAATCCATTTGTAAACTGAGGAACCCGGGGGGGCAAGACTTCATTTCAGCAGCTTCACTAGTCTGAGTGTGAGTATGTGTGAGTATGTGCGAATATGTGTGTGTTTGGCACCCCCCCACCCCCGAGAACCTGGAACAAAATACCCTTCGCAGTTTAATTAAAAGCCGCCTGTAGCCTAATTAAGGATGAAAGGCAGAGTGTTTGCTGGTGTTGGGCTCCAGACTGCTGAAGGTCAAATACCACGACCCCCTTAGCAAATACAATGTCTGCTCTCAAACGCTGCTAACCAGTGCAGAAGAGACGGGGTGGGAACAGGATAATTAATGGGTGTCCTCCCCTGTATTTAGAAAACGGTGTCCTAATTTTAACATGCAAGAAATGCCTCCTGCTAAACTTAAATCATGGACGTTACAGTTCACGCTTTTCCCTTCAACTTATGCTACAGTAGTTTTAAGACAAGCAACTAAATTTCTGATTTCAAACATGTTGAAGACCACATACCACAAAAACAGTACGATAGAAGGATGGGCAGCGTCAACGCCCTATAGTCCCAGCTTTATTAGTGCTACTACAACTACAGTGGTACCTCGCATAAAGAACTCTTCTGACAACGAAAAATTCGTATACCGAAGAAAAAAAACTGCAAAAAATGTCCCTCAAACAACGAAAATTAATTGGTTAACGAATAGTCACTTCTGGGTCTTGGCGAAGCTAACAGCCATTAGCCAAGCTAACT
>JAQQAE010005980.1:0-17106 GCA_029823295.1 Pseudamia nigra
GAGCAGCATGTCAATTTCATTGAGGTCCAGCTGGTCAATTCCATGTTGCTTTTAGGTTTAGGGAGAGACTCTGACAGAGAATGAAGCAAAAAACACAGACAAGACACAGCAAGCAGGAAAAGCTGGGACGGGAGCAAGATAGAAATGCGTCTGCTCTCTCTGAAAGCCGGAAGAGAATTTTTGGACAATGTGTGTCCTGTTACGGTATATCTGCTGTAAAACTAACACAACATTTCATAAAAAGAACATTATTCCGACAGTCAGACATGGTGGTATGTGATCGTCTGTGGCTACTTTGTTACAAAAGTTGGCCCAGAAAGGATTGTGGATTTTCTAGATCTATGGCTTGATGATACACTTTTAACTTTCATTTGTGGATTACACGATGAACTGTGTTCACAGACTGTGATTTCTGGAAGTGTTCCTGAGCCCATGCAATGATTTCCAGTACACAGCTATTGTTACGGCTAGACGAGGGGGACCCAGGCGCGGGACACAGTGCACTGAGACTGGATAAGGTGAGTGGTTTTTATTACAGAGTCAGTAATGTTTAGGCAGCAGGCTGGAGCAATACCAAAGACAGCTGAGGCCAAAGCTTGAAGGGGAAGAAGCCAGAGGGAACCAGGAGGAAGCAGGTTTCAGGAGCCAGACACTGGAGATCCTGGATGAAGACAAGGGGTAGACTTTCCGTAGGAAACGGGTACTATTCCACAGGTTATTCACGCCTGGGACAACAAACAGGCGAAGTGGAGGAGAAGAAGCCGGTCTTTTAAAGCAGAGCCATTAGTGATTGCAGACAGCTGGGCTTGACTTCCACACACCTGACTCCACTGCAGCAATCAGACACACACACACACACACACACACACACACACACAGGTCTAAGGGTTGGGAGATGTAACAGTTATGTCTGTTTTTAATGCAGTGTCGCCTGAGGTCAAGAGCATCCAGTTTTGACCTTCAACCTTCCTCCTGATTCTCTGAAACTTTTGATGATATCATACACTGTAGATTGTGGGATCTTCACAGTCTTCACAATTTTACCTTGAGGAACATTTTTCTGAAATTATTCCACAATTTTTAGACAAGGTTTGTTGCTCTGTCTCTCTAAATTGCTCCTTTTATAACCTGTCATGTTACTGACTTGTTGCCAGATAACCTAATGAGTTGTCAAATGCTCCTCCAGTTTGTTTTGATTTGTGCAAATTACTTTTCCAGCTTTTTGTTGTCCCTGTTCCAGCTTTTTTGAAATGTGTTGCTGCCATCATTTCAAAAGGAGCTAATATTTACCATGTAATGGCAAAATGTCTCAGTTTCAACATCTACAGTATATCGTATCCTATTTGGAATTAAATATTGCTGTATGAGATTTGCAAATAATTGTATTCAATTTTGTACATTTACATTTTACAGTGTCCCAACTTTATTGGAATTATAGTTGTAATTATGCACACACTGTCAGAAGAAGAAAAAACATCTCTAGGCACAGAAATTTGAAACAGAATTTTTTGAAACATTATTTATGGTTCTGTTTTCTGTTTGTTAGTAAAAACTGAACATGTCTAATATGACATAACTTAAATATACAAAACTATTTACAGATATATTGAAGTCACCAGGTTTTTAACATTCCACTTTCCACAGAGTTATGTAGAAAGTAACTCTATGTGGCTGAAGAGTGGGTGGAATTTTCAAATCACCCAGATTGATGAGTTACAGGTAAATTTTAAGTCTTTTATTCCTTTCAGTGTATTTATTACAAAGAATGTCTGTTTGGTTTTTGTATTTTGTTTTATTTATTTATAATCTCTGAGACACAATCTCTCATCTTGACAGTAAACGCAATTGATTATTTTTCCTGCACGCGCATGTGTCAGAGAAGAAGAATAAAATGTTTTTGCAGGGTCATAATTGGAAATCTTCAACTTGATTCAGCCCAAGTGAGCACTTGAAAACATATCACACTTTAAACCCTGGACATTTGTATTTATGGAAAAAAAAATTAAGTATGAACAAAAAGTTGCAAAATGTGACATTTTTAGAGCTGAAAACTGATGGAGCAAAGACACAAAATGATTTGAGAGATAAAAATGATTAAAGATTTTTCTGTCTGCATTTTTTAGATCATTGTGATAATGTTCTCTTGATGATTACAGCAGCAAATTGAGGTCAGTAAGTTTCAGAAGTGGGTGTAATTTGGAACTCACCAGCTCTTCTTTGCATGTCTGGCTTTTGCTGAATGATCTTTTTGAGTGAAGAAAAAATAAGATTAAATGAGAATAAAAACTGTAGGGGTGCCAGTTTCACTCCTTAGACCCCTTAAAATGAGAAAATGGCAGATTCAGAATTAGGTTTATGATGATTTAATTTTTAAGCAGAAACAGCAAAAAGCTTTGAGCGATTGTTCCAGTACAGCTCGAGATCCACTGTGATGTGTCAGTAGTTCTGCTGTCATATAAGGATAACCTGAAGGTCCTGTCCTCCCTGTCAGCAGCCCTTTGACACATGCAATCACTTCCTGCCTGGTGCTCCTGACCCTCTGTCCAGTAGCTTCCATCATACCGCAACACAAGGCACAACTTATTGTTTTTAGAAATTCACTGACTTTCAAGATTTAAAACATGCTCTCATCCTGTCTGCTTAAGTTTCTTAATTTTCCATCACAAGCCATGAAAGGAGAGCTGACTTAATTCACTGCAAGGTCCCCACAACCTCTAGTTACTGTATGAGTGAGATGATAGCTAACATTAATAAATGAGTGTCAGGTTGGTGAGCCATTAAGAAGTAGTTTGAAGCTACATTTAAGGAAAAAACGTCCCTATAATGTGTTCAGTGTAATTTAAAAGGGAAACAGAGTGTGTCAAGGGACATCTTTACAAATGGATATAAATGTGGTTTGGAAGCTCTGCATATTATAATCACTGTCACAGCAAGTCACACCATATGCCTCTACCTATCTATCTATCTATCTATCTATCTATCTATCTGTCTGTCTGTCTGTCTGTCTGTCTGTCTGTCTGTCTGTCTGTCTGTCTGTCTGGCTGGCTGGCTGGCTGGCTGGCTGGCTGGCTAATTTTCTCCCATATCTGTGTCAGTGGTTCAATACAGAATCCATTTGACATCTGACTTGAAATTTAGAACTCATCATCAGAGCAGACAGCCCCTTCTGACAAACCTTCAATCAATAAATCAATCAATCAATAGTACTTTATTTGTCCCTGAGGGGCAATTACATTTTCTGCCACTAACGGGGAGGGAGCTGCTGCCCCATGAAGAGCGCAGCGACAACATCTGATCTGTTTTTGTCAACAGAAAACAAAATGATATCCACATCACAGAAAGGAAACACTCCACAGCTAACGCAACCAGGGAGGAACGTGGACATCAGCTTGTTTCTGTCTGGTCAAAGCATCAGAGCTGAATCCAGAAGGCTGAATGTCAGTCATTCATTGGCCTGCCTTCAGCCCCAACCTCGAGAATCTGTGAGGTTTCTTACTGTGAAGCCTGAATCCGCATCCTCTTCAGATGGAATGTGGGCATCATACAGAACCGGCCTGAAGAATGGGAAGCCATACCTCAGATCCAGATCAGACACCAGAAGAAGGATGAATGGTGGTGATACTCTTTCTCAAGTCAGGCCCTCACCTTAAGCTGGGCATACACTGCATGTTTTAAACCCCTTTTTGATCTAAGTTTGAGCTTACAAGTCACTTTAGGGAAGGATAGAAATTTGACTTCAGTGAACATGGTTTCCCAGGCAGGTGTATGAGGCTGTGAGGGTGGTGGTGGGGGACGACCTCTTATGTGCTCCCATAAAGCCATAGCACTCTCATATAAGTTTATGTTTGAAATCTGAAAATGTCATGGAAATTCAATGCTGGATCAAGGATGTTTTATTTTAGGATGAACTGAAAAGAAAACATGGAATTTATAAAGTTAACTAGATGCTGTTTGATTGCCCATGATGGCAAGATTTTGGCTGAATGAAGATTTTGAGTGATTTTTCAAATGCCATCTTGTTATAAGCACCACCTTTCCCAATAGCAATACTGCCACAGGTGGCAGAGTTAACAGAATGGAGAAACAATATCCATTGACCATTTTAAGCTTCAAATAAACTGGCTCAGACACTGTCAAGATATTGTATTTTCTTGTCACAGAAAGTAGTGCCACCAGTCCCAAAAGCTGACAAGCTGGACATCTGATAGCATCAAATTTCAATAAAATCAGTTCACTTTTAAATAATTATGTCTTTTTTTAAAGAAGCAGTAGCATCCCTTGTTGAAAAGCAGCACTACTACTTATGCCAAACGTTGTTATGGAGATCTTTAAGTGATGTATAACCATGGTAAATTAGTAAACTGGTTTAGCCGCCTTCACGTGGTAGTCATTTCTTGTCTTTTTAATGTGCTTTAGACCATAAAGTTGCAGAGGAAGGTTGGGTACAGAGTCATTAGCCCTATTAGATTCAAGATTCAAGATGTTTATTGTCATATGTCCGGTTAAACAGGCCATCACACTGTACATTGAAAGTCTTGGTTGGTTAGCAGAAGCTGTTCGCCAGCCTGATGGCCTGTGGGAAAAAGCTGTTTAGCAGTCTCTTGGTTCTTGATTTCAGACTCCTGTAGCATGTGCATGATGGCAGCAGCACAAAGAGTCTGTGTCGTGGATGTCTTCTGTCCCTGATGATGTTTTGTGCTCTTCTGGTGGCTCAACCGTACATCTGTAGAAGTTGCTGAAAATTTTGGGTAACAAATTTTTCTCAGCCTTTGGAAGTACAGTCATTTCTGGGCTTATTTAAATCAGCTGCTGTGCATTGTGAGACCAGGTGAGGTCCTTGCTGATGTGGATTCCGAGGAGTTTGAAGGTTTTCACCCTGCCCCCCTCTGCCTCACCTAGCTACAGTGTTGTGTACTGTGCACTCCTCCTCCTTGGGTTAATAATCATCTCTTTGGTCTTGTCTGTGTTTAAGGAGGGATTATTCTCCTGACACCAGGCCACAAGTTCTGCCACCTGTCTTCTGTAGGCCATCTCATCCCCACCAGTGATCAGTCCAATGACTGTAGCATCCTCCGCAAATTTTACAATGCTGGTGCTGTTCTGGGTGGCCACGCAGTCGTAGGTGAAGACAGTGTACAGCAGAGGACTCGGCACACAGCCATGAGGGGTCCCTATGCTTACAGTTCTTATGCCTGATGTGCGGTTGCTGACTCTGACTGACTGGGGTCTGTCTGTAAGGAAGCTCAGCACCCAGTTGCAGAGCACAGGTGCCGGTCCAAGCATGAGGAGTTTGTCAGAGATCTTGTGTGGGATGACCGTATTAAATGCTGAGCTGTAGTCTGTGAAGACCAGTCTGGTATAGGTACACTTGCCCTCTAAATGGGTGAGGATGGTGTGGATGATGGTGTTCGTTGTGTCATCAATGGACTGGTTCAGATGATACACAAACTGTAAAGGGTCTGGGATGGTCTTCTTGATGTTTGTCATGACTCTACTCTGTCAAAGCACTTCATCACTATAGGGGTGAGTGCTACAGGACAATAGTCATTCAGGCAGGCCATGGTATTTTTCTTTGGGAGGAGCATGATGGTGGTGGACTTGAAGCAGGCGGGAACAACAGCTTGTGCTAATGACAGATTGTAGATATCAGCAAGAACATCAGCCAGCTCTGCTGAACAGACCCTGAGGGGCTGTCCGGAGATGTTGTCTAGGCCGGCTGCCTTCTTTGGGCTTGTTCTCCTCAGAGCTGTATGCAACTCTAGTATTGTGATGGTGAGGGGTGAGTCCTGCGCACTCTCCGTGGTCTGTGACCTTCTTTGCTGGTTGTTGTTGAGGGCCTAGACGTGGGCATAGAACTCATTCAGCTCATCCAATAGTGAGGGCTGGCTGGTCGTGACCCCCTGCTCTCCTGTTGGTAGTCTGTGATGTGTTGCAGGCCTAGCCACATGCATCGAGAGTCTGCAGTGGAGTAGAAACCCTCCAGCTTTAGCCTGTATTGCCTCTTGGCATCTCTGATGGATCTTCTCAGGTTGTATCTGGTCATCTTGTAGTCCTCAGTGTTGCTTGAAGCAAATGGAGTTGAGCGGGCACATAGCATGGACCAAACTTCACAGTTAATCCACGGCTTTTGATTTGGGTATGTCCTGCAGTGTTTCGTGGGCATAATGTTCACCACACATGCACTGATGTAGCCTATCACACTGGAAGCATATTCCTCTAAATCCACAGTACCGTCATCCCTCATAGCAGCATTTTTAAACATATCCCAGTCAGCCAGTCAGCCAGCTCAGAAGAAGCTTCCCGGATGGGTGGCGAAACGTTTTCAACCAAATTTCCAGTCCAGTCGATGGAAGAAAAAACCACACGCCTTGGATATCCCAGTCAGTACTCCCAAAGTAGTCCTGAATCATCAGCTCAGTGTCTTTATTCCACACTTCAATCATAGTGCTCACTGAGGGGGCTCGCTTGAGGCATTGTCTGTAAGCAGGGTAGAGGAACAGTGAGATGTGATCTGACTGTCCAAGGTGTGGTTGGGGCACGGCCTTGTAGGCTCCCCTCACTTTGCAATAGACCTCATCCAGAGTGTTGCTCTCCCTCATCGGAAATTTGACTTGTTGATGGTATTTGGGGAGAACACTTCTGAGGTCACGGTGGTTGAAATCATCAGCTGCGATGAACACGGCAGTCTTGTGTTTATTAATGATGTCATGCAGCAGCTTCAGTGCTGTAGCGGAGTCTGCCCGTGGCGGAACGTAAACATACTAAAAAAACTGCACTGAACTCCTTGGGCAGGTAGAAAGGTCTGCATTTCACCATTAAAAGTTTGATGTCAGCCAAGCAATGCTGTTAATGTAGATACAGACACTGCCGCCTCTCGTCCTCCCTGAGGCCTCCGTGCGGCCTCGGCGGTGGATGGAGTGCATTGCAAGGTGTGTGGAGTTGTGTCCGAAAGCCAGGTTTCCGCGAAAACAACAGCACAGCATTCTCTTATGTCATGCTGGGTTGTAATGCTGGCTCTCAGCTCGTCTGTTTTCGAGACAGCGGACATTAGCAGCAGGCTAGACAGCGGTGCGCATGTAGCCCTAGCCTTTAGCCTAGCATGTAGACCCCCTCTATATTAGTACTATTACAACTACTGTAAAAATTTATATGAACAAAATAAGTTAAAATAACATAAATCTTTACTCTTATATAGGTTCTTATCTTACATTGGAGAATACATTAAAATATTAAATGTGGATTAATTTTACATACACTAAATGTAGCCATTGTGTCAGTGTAGAATAGAATAGAATGTCAGTTTAGTGTGAATTTTCATTTTAGTTCATGTTGTTGGTTATTTCATTCATTTCCTTTGTTATTTTCTTTCAATTTCTCTATCACTTTACTCAGTATGTGGCATATTTTATTTCATTTGCTTGCTTATTTTGTTATTTTCTTGATTAGTTTGGTAATGTTGTTGCTTAGTTTCTTCATTTTTGTTCATTTTTCTTGATTATTTGGCATTTTTTTGCTCATTTTGTTGTTGATTTAGTTTATTTCATTGTTTTCTTGACCATTTTTGTGTGTTTCTGTACATTTCCATGATTGTTCTTTTGCATGTTTCTACTTTTGTGGACAATTGGGGTTGTTTTTTTTTGTTGTTCATTTTGTGCTTTTTTCTTCTTTTTTTATTTTCTTCAGCATTCTGTTTATTATTTTTGCAAATTTTTAAAATAATTGTTGTTTTTTACTTATCTAACTGTCTATCTATCTATCTATCTTTCTGTCTGCTTAAAAGGCATTAAGAAGAAAATTAACAATAAATAGCTGACATAAAAGTGAAAGTGGGTGGCAAATTAAAGTACTATGCTGACGGTGTTCTAAGAATCAAAGAGAACCATAAGCTGTGGGAGCTGACGGCATTGTTTTTCTCGATTGTGTTCATTTATTTATTTATTTCCCACTCACAGTTCTGACAGATCTGAGGTATTGAGACAACACTCGGGAGAGAGGTGAATGCTGACAAGGATATAGTTAATACACAGAGCATGGTGGAGTCAGGAGAAATGAACAGTTAGGCCTCTAATCATGCAGAAGTCAACACGAAAGCCCTTTATAGTGCAGCTCAAAGGGTAGGGAGAAGAATATGAGGGAGATTCTACTGGGTTCTGGGAGGGTGGAGAAGAGAAAAGAAATCGGGGGATAGGATCTTTCAGGAAACATTCATTGTCTTTATTGCATCTACTGTATACAGATCATGGGTTTGGTCTGTGAACAGTATTTACATATTCACATGACTATTTACATAATTATCATAATGAAAACTATTTGCTGCTAGTGTCTCATAGTATATGAACCTGCAATGAACCCACAGTTTTAAATACCAGTATGTCATTCACTCCCTCACTCTCTTTCCCTGTTCTCCCTCTGTGTCCCTGTTGCCCATAATTTTTTTTTCTTTTGTTGTCGTCTTTTTGTCCTCTCTCTGCCCCCATGAACACATCACCTCCCACAGCACCAGCATGAAAGGCACAGGATGTATTTCCAGTGTGTATGTGTGTGTGTGTGTGTGTGTGTGACCTACTGTGCCCCTGCTGAAAGCCCTGTACACCATAAGGACCTCTCTATCTGATCTGCCCCATCTGCTATCAAGACAGGTAGTGTCTACACCTGGGGGAGGACGCTTGTCTTCCTTTTGTCTCCCTGCCTTTTTCATTCTGTCTCTCCCCCTCTGTTTTATATGCTCAGACATATTGACACACATGCACGCGCTCACATATACAGGCAGCCACTTACACGCCACTGAGGCTGGAAATAGAGCACATGCTATTGAGACATCTGCCAGTGTCGACTGACTGACATTGGTCATGCAGATGTAACAGATGATGAAGAGGAGCAAGGTCAACATTGTGTCCTATCCTTTCTCTGCTTCTACTTTCCTCCCATGTCTGAAACCACCACCGAGCATGCTCACTAGTCACTGTAACCTCTATTTTTTGCACACAATCAGGCTTGAAGCTTTATTCTGCTCCCAGAGGTTAAATAGAGTACATTTCGCAAAATAGGTTACAGGGAAACTTCACCTTGGTTTCTGACATTTCTCAGAGACATGGTGTGTCATTTGTGTATATTTTCAGTCATCTAGGTCACAGGAATCCTTCAGGGTATAGGGACTTCTTGTGGTTCTTGAAGACATTTCACCTTCTAGCTGACTGGTGAGGGGTTCTGGATATTTAACCTCTGCCTGTCAGGACTGCACAGCATGTGGCTGAAAGGTGGTGTCACAGAGAACCTCCTCCTCCTGAAGGCTCTTTGCTCTAGTTTTACAGAGATATCGTCAGACTTTTTCAGCTTCTTTTCAATTAACAGTAAAGAAAAAAAGGAAACCAGGCTGGCATCAAAAAAGGGATCCACTTCCCTAGTCTATGGTATGCTCCCTAATCACTTCACCCCACTGAAAGCTTTCGTCACTCCTCTCTCAAACCATCTGTGTTCTCTGTTCAGAATGTGTGCATTGCTGCTCGTTGCATCTCTCCTCCTGATTTTTCACCTGAGGCTCTTCTGTGTATTAGGGAGCAGTTGTCTTGTCTTCTCTACATATAGGTACTGTATGTCCTTTGTTTGCTGAAAAGGACTGTTTATACCACATAGCTCAGCTTTTGTCCTCTGAGTGTACCAGCTTTAGACTTTTAATAGGTCTAAAATGTACCAAGATTTCTAGCTGCATGTGTAATTGCACTGTTGTTACACCTTTTCTTTATTCCTCTCTGACTGAAGCTGTTGAAGTTTAAACAGGAGCAACAAAAGGCTGGAAAAGGCTGGGTAAAAACAACTGGAAGAGCTTCTGACAACTAGTTAGGTTAACTAGCAACAGGTCAGTAACACGCCCAGGTATAAATGGAGTATTTTAGAGGGACAGATCGTAATAAAGATGGGCAGAGGTTCACCAGTCTGCAACAAATTGCAACTGTTTCAGAAAACTGTTCTTCAATGTAAATTGTAAAGACTGAAGATCCTACCATCTACAGTGTATAATATCATCAAAAGATTCAAAGAATCAGTAGGAAGGGCAAAGGTCAAACCTGGATGCTCATGATCTGCATTAAAAACAGACATGATCACTGCATGGGCTCAGGAACCCTTCCAGAAATCACTCTCTGTGAACACAGTTTTTCGTGCAATGCACAAATGTTAAAGCTGTATCATTTAGAAAGAAGAAGCCACAGGTGAACGCTGTCCGTCCAGTGATCTGATCCAGAAAAGCCATTGTCTTCTCTGGGCCAAAGCTCTTTTAAAATGGTCTCAGGCATTCATTGGACCACAGAACAGTTTTACACCTAGCCTCAGATCAAATTATTGATTTTAAATTAGCTTTGGCCCAGAGAAGATGACAGCAGTTCTTTAACTAATTACTTTTCCTGCCTTTTGTTGTCCCTGGCAACATTTTTGAAGTGTGTCAAATTCAAAAGGAGATAATATTTTCCATGAAATGTAAAATGTATCACTTTCAACATACGATATGTTGTTTTTGTTTTCTATTGGGAATAAAATATGGGTTTGTGGGATGTACAAATCACTGTATTCTGTTTTTATTTACATTTTATTTCCATCCCTTTTTCAGAATGGGGTCATAGATTTTTTATTGTGTTGAAGACACATTTGGGATAGACACAGGTCTGAATTCTTTACTCAACATGTGCAAACTGTTTTTTTTTTATTCCCTGTTTAGTAAGGGCATTTTCACCTACCAGGTAATGTGTCTGGTTATATTTACAGAGCCATCCTGCTGTGGTTCATTTTTCTCCACTGCCTCGGGTGTCATCTTCTGTCATTTTCAGCTTCTAAACATTGCTGATAAAGCATGCAGCTTTTGGATGTCATAGGGTGTATTTTGCAACCTATGGTGCTGAGATGGTGGCAGTGTGTTCTGCAGTGTTGCAGAGGACTACAAAATGATGCTGTTGGTGATGGATCTGAGAAGAGCTGCATCTTTGGTTAGCTTACGGAGTCTATACTTACAGTTAACAGATAACCAATGGCTTTCTCCTTTTCTCCTTGTTATAGAAAGTCTCTGACCTTTTCCTACAATATTGCAAGAATAGAATTAATATGTGAACTACAGGTCGACAGTAGCACGGGTAAGTAGATTAGTTGCACTAATAAGACCACGAAATGATTACAGAAATATTTTGGAAAACTGAACATTTTATTGAATCAATTAGGTAGCATTTAGCATTAGTTAACTCATCCCCTCTTATGATCTCCCAGCTCCACCCATTTATTCCAACACAGCCACAACATGACCAGAACAACTCCTGACTTTAAATTGCAGGGCTAAAACCAAAGGGTGACATTGTTGCTCCTAAAACAACTTAGAAACTCAGACTGAGCATTAAATTCATTTTTGAGTAAGTAAATAAATAAAAGGCTATGAACAAATTCACATAATAAATAAAATCTAATACATCTACAATACATTTTCTCATCTGTGGAAAGCTGCTGGCTGATGTCCTTGGAGCTGGGTCACAAAAGCTATCAAACATGGAGCATTAATCTACTGTAGTCATATCCACTTGTCATCAGACACTTTTTGCTCCTCTGCATGTGAATCTTATCAAAGACTTATTGCATGCTACGGTGCTGGAGGCTGCCTTCATGCTAAAGTAAAGTCACACAGTCACCTGTTTTACTTTAAGCATTTTGCAATTCTTTGGATGGTTGCTACTACCTAAGGTAACAAAGCTGTTTACCCACTTTTATCAGAGTGCTGTTGTCTATAACATATTTTTAAATGTTGGAGAGTGATAATGGACAGCTCACAAAGTCAAGAAGTCAGAGAGGTTCTGCATTTTTGGTCAGTGTCACTAAAACAATGCACTGAACTCGATGGAGGAATTTGATCCAGTGGGGGTGGGTCTCAGTATCCACCCTGAATTATAATCCAAGCACCTCTGACTCATCAGGGCTATGAAAGCTACTTGCATTAAAGGTGAAGTAGCCTCAAGGCTCCAGGTGGCTTCTTCTTTACCTCTTAAAATCTTAACCATAATCTAAACAGCGCAGTAAGAGTATATGTTGACATACAGTATATACTGTACAATTAGGAATTAATTGCCCAGTGGATGGATTTGTCTAATAACTCAGATGAACGTGGGCTGCACCAACATGAGGTGGATGAAGTTTTTGAGTGGTGCAACAAAAATGCTCTTAGGATAAATACTGCTAAAACCGAAGAAACTGTATGTGGATCATCTGACTGTCGTAAAGCTCCCATTACCATCCAAAATGAGGAACTCAAACTGCTACCATATTTTAAATACCTAGGTGTCATGTTTGATGAGCTGTTGTCATGGAAAGACTATATTGAACCGGTCTGCAAAAAGATGAAACAAAGGATCTACTTCCTCTAACACCTTAAGGGCAAGTAAACAAATTTGACTTGTATTCTATCACTGTGTAGTTATGAGTGTTCTGCAGTACTGTATCACCACGTGGTGTGAAAGTCTTCCCTTTGCTGAAAAATAAACTGCCTCATCATATGGCAATCTGCTCATAGATTGTAACCTGTACAAAAACTCTATGAATTATCTTACCATTGCAACATGTTGAGACCTGTTAAGAACATACTGTAGCTGACCTTAATAACGTCCTGAACACTGAATGCAATCAGTTCTCATCTGGCAGGAAATACAGGGTTCCACTGTTTAATAGAATTAGACTGAAAAACGCCTTTGTAGTACATCAGTCAGTCCTGACATAGAATATGGAACAGTAAGGAGCTTTAAATGCTTTATATGTTTTTTGGGTTTGTAATTTGTAATGTGTGTTTATTTATGTTTAGGGTTTGGGATAATCGTAAATGATTGTAATGTTTAATGTCCTGTGTGTCTTTGCAAACAAAGCTGATGTGATGCAAAGCAAATTTCAGATGTTTCTGACAAACTATGTTATATTGTTTTGTATCATATTGTATATATGCATATTATGAGGTGGAAAGCACTTCAAAACATACATGAGAAAATCAGAGGCAGTGTCAGAAAAACTTGCATATTTTGTTGGCAGAGCCATGACAACTTCAAGCATTTTTACAAAGCCATATTTGCAGTTTGTTGTGTGTTCCTGAGTGACACTACCCAGTATGAGAGGATACCTCAAAGGGCATTTTGAATGAAGCTGATAGAGTTCAACTGCCATTTATTCCATAAAATTATTTTTGATATCACAAAATGCACTTAAAAACTGTCTCTCAACTCGGATTTAAAAGAATGACTGTGCCTGTGGCAAGGGGAGCTTTTTGATTATTAACAACCTTCTGTTGTTAGTTACTGTGAGAAATGAGTTTCATTTGAGTATTCTACCCTCAGGGCATGATAACGTATTGCCTCTGTCTTATCTGTAAAAGCAAACTGAATGTTAAGTTTAAACTTGTTTGTGAAAAAGCAGCTTTAATCAATGTCAGCATATTTTCTTATTTTAATTGTGTATTTATGATTATATACAGTGTACATAAACTATACACACCTCTGTTAAAATGCCACAGTTTTGTGATGTTAAAAAATGAGACCACGATAAATAAACTTTAAAGTGGCCTTTAACCCATTCAATTCAATTGAAAAACAAACAAGTCTGTTAGGGACAAACATAAAAAATAAAAAAATGTACAGTAAGCTGGTGTGCACGCCTTTAAAATAATACTTTGTTGAAGCACCTTTTGATTTAATCACATCAGTCAGTATTCTTGGGTAGGAGTCTATCAGTATGACACACCTTGATTTGGTAATGTTTGCTAATCTTCTTTGCAAAAGCTCTAAATCAGATGTGAGGGCATCTCTTATGCACAACCCTTCTCAGGTCACCACACAGATTTTCTTTTGGATTTAGGTCTGGGATCTGGCTGGGCTCGGTGTTGAAAGGTGAAATTCCTCTTCATCTTCAGCTTTCTAGCAGACACCTGAAGGTTTGGGGCCAAATGTGACTGGTATTTGGAACTGTTCATAATTCCCTGCACCGTGACTAAAACCCCAGCTCCAGCTACTGGGAGACTTGATGTATTTTTGCAAATGGTAGCCAGGTTTTTCACATGTTTTTTGGGGGGAAAGTTCTGAAATGATCTATTTTGGCTCTGGTTTTTAATATCACAAACCCTGACATCATAACAGGGGTGTGTACACTATTTATATCCACAGTACAGTACATCCAAAACTCATTGTTTGCATAATGCTAAACAGAGTTATGTACTGTTGGCACTGAAGAGTGTAAACAAAACTTACTGACATGGTTACATATGTATAAGAATTGTCCTTGTGGTTAAAACTACTTGTTAACAACAAAATAACTGAAGTGAAAATGTCAAGGTATTGGTTAAGAAAAAAATGTTGCATTACTGATTCACATCACAAAGGCATTGTAAAAAAAAGAGGATACATTAACACAGCAAGTGAGCAAGATACAGTAATATACAACTGATTAAAATTCAGAATGTCAAGGCATCCTTTTAACTTTTCAACAAGTGGTTGTACCTCATCTCTGCCTCTCTCTTTCTCTCTGCTCCTCCTCCCCACTCGCCATCTCTCTCCATCCCTCCATCTCTGCCAAGGACACCATCCCTGCTGTAGTTACCATGGAGACAAGCCCAGAAGGGCTGTGGGCGAGACATGCGAGGGACTGTGGGTGACTCTGTGTGTGAGTGCATGTCTGTTTGTGTGTGTCTGTAAAAGCGTGCGTGCTCAAATCTTTGCCCTTGTTTATTTTCCTGTGATTTTTCTAGTTTGTGTGATGTTTATGAATAGTCAACCACAAGTGAATTCACACCACTTCAACAAGCAAGGTAGAATGTGAACAGTTATAAGTCATACACAACAACTGAACATTTATCTGTTGTTGAACGGTCATATGGTAGAAAACATTAAAAATGAAATGAATACGAGTATGAAATGCATTTAGAATTATTTGAAATCATTTAAAGTGCAGTTTTGTTGAGCTGCACACACTATAAAGCTGCAATAACCTTGGCATTCTGACTCACACAGTTATGGATCAGCATTATATTGTGCCATAAGACTTCACTTGATTTTGATTTATTCCCGTCCAAACAACATGGTCCTCCAAGGGTATGTGCCTGTGGGGTGGGAGGTAATGCATGTGTTGACAGCAATAATTCACCCCATTTAGTGAATGAGAGATGAGAGAAAGTGTCATTTTCTTGCTCTAGCTACTCTCTCCCCAAGAGGTAACTGAGGTAATGTATCCCTTTCACCATTCTTCTAAAAAAGCCCCATGGTTTAACCTCAGAGTTGTCTTTTTGTAACCTGTAAACAGAAGTCTGCAGCGACAGAGCATGTATTATGGTGAGAGTTTGCGTGTGGCACATTAGTACATTAAGCAGGCTGTTGGATATGGCCTAATTCTATGACAGATTTGTAGGCTTGGCTGCAATGCACCATTTATTAATTTGCATTGGATCTCCAGTTTTTATTTAAGGGCGTCTGCGCTTTTAATACTGTAATCCAGTACACTACTGCACACAGCTTGGTTAAAGGGAAACACAAAACTAACAATTCTACTCAGGCATGAACTTGATTCCAACATAGATGAACTGAACCACACTCATTTTTCCTTTCATTTATTAATATCACAGATACTGTTTATGCAAAAAAAAAATCGAAGTCCTCTGTTGAACCGAGTGATGGATGGAAGCTCAGAGCTGCATGTCTTTGTGAAATCAATTTAGTACAGTGTCTCTCAAAGATCAAAACTTCATGGGCGTGAGCCCAAACACACAAATGCACATAAAAATAAGAATAACTTGAAATAAAAACTCAGTGTGATGAAATTATTGCAGTGGTTGAACACTGTAGGTCTTCCTACTGCCTACTACAGCACAAACCAGATGTGAGAGAGAGAGCAAAACGTTTACTCTCACAATAAGACACATGCCTCTTGCCACTTCTTTTAAGTCAAAAACCTTGTTCATCACAGTACTTGTAATTAATGACTCACTGATCCTTCATGTACAGTATATATCATTTCCTTCTCTATGATACATCACATTGGTGAACC
Organism: Pseudamia nigra; assembly: GCA_029823295.1. NCBI lineage: Eukaryota > Metazoa > Chordata > Actinopteri > Kurtiformes > Apogonidae > Pseudamia > Pseudamia nigra. Next base: position 16,042 of record JAQQAE010005980.1, read on the forward strand.
AGGCGGTCGGCCATTCTGACTGATGTGTCTCCATTCCACTCTGCTTCATAGGTTTTGAAATACTTTGTCATTTCCCTCTCATTTGTTCCCGACCTCTGTCCAGCAATGAATAACTTCTCAAGGCCCCCGTGTTTTCAGTCTCAGCATAAAAAAAGCTATTTTTTGTTTAGTTTTTAGGTTTCAGAAGACAGCAGGAATAGTGAGGAGAGAAAGCAAAGGGCTACTAAGAAAGACATAGACACTAATATACTGTAGATAATTACCCTCATTAAAGTATGATATATTCAAACAGACAAGAGATCATTTTTAACATATGTGCATATGCGTGTGATTGTGTGTCTCTGTCTCTGTGTGTATACTTTATATTGCTTCAGTTCCAGTCTTGTGGCATTGATGTAGTATCGTCATTATCACCTGGGCTGAAAGTAAAGTGCCTCCTTGCCTGGACCCGTTGACGGGCACCATTTGGTGTCACATCTTATTGGGTGGTGTGTGTGCACATGTACGTGCAAGTGCGTGCGCATGCCAGTGAACGTATTTTGCTATTGCAGTTTTAGTAATTCCGTGGCCACACTAACATGGCTTTACTGGCAGGTCCCTTATGCAAACAAATGGCCTTGGAAGGCAGGTTCAGCGAAGGGTGACGGTTGTATCTGGTTGCATCAGACTGAGAAGTGATGGGTACTGTAGATTCAGGGAAGAAAAGGTTTCATTTCACTTGTTCTCAGACCCACCACAGGCACAGGGCCAGGGTTTGTCCTCAGACACTGTGATGCTGATTTTCGTTTTATTTACAGTACTTTTCACCTTCAGATAGGCAGCAGCTGTGTCAGACTGTCAGTGCACTGATTAAGCTTCAGGACAACTATTTGTCACTTCAGGACAGTCATTTTTGTGATTATTTTCATTTTTGTATTTAGGTGTACTATATGTAGTACATACAGATGTGGATAAAATTGTTGGTACCCTCCGTAAATGACAGAAAACCCACAATGGTCACAGAAATAACTTGAATCTGACAAAAGTAATAATTAATAAAAATTTTATGAAAATTAACCAATGAAA
>JAQQAE010005981.1:0-17106 GCA_029823295.1 Pseudamia nigra
TTGTGTGTGGATGACAGGTCAAACCGAAGATAAATATCTTCGGTTTGTGAGATACCCTGCTACGTGTGGACGGGGCCTAAGATGCATGTATAGTTCATGCATCTGTAGTGAATATACAACGTGCAATACAACTCAAGTAAGACAACTTTGCTCCTGACTTCAAATGCCTTGTCTTAAAATGTACAACTTTAATTTATTAGTGCAAAATGGCACAAGATGGAACGACAACTCAGTGATGTTTGCAGCATTACACCAGTCATGTAATGTTGTTTACATGACTAGTGAATTATACTGTATGTCAGTATTCTAACGTTCCTGTAAACATCTGTGTGCATACTCTGATGAACCAGCTCTGGAAAACTCTCAGATTAGTTTAAGTTTTCCATCAATGACAAACTTTTTAACCACAAATTTCCTCCTCCGACTCTGTCTGCACCATCTTTGTACTCTGGGTGTTTTAAACACCTTCTTGTATATCCTGTATGTTTTGCAGTATGTTTAGCTTCTGTTGTTTAAATGGACTTCCTGCTCATGCGTATTTCCCGCCATTGCCATTGCCTGCCCCACCCCGACTGTGTTTCATCAGGTGGATGTGAAGATTCTCAGCCATCCAGGTTTTAGTTTTCTTGCCAAGTTTATTCCAGTAACTGGAGTGATGTGTTTTCTTCATCTCTAACTGGTCAAATGGAGAGATCCAGAATTTAAACTCGGAGCTCCAATGATCCACCCTTTCATCATGTGAGATGTTCATTTCACCTGAGACCGGGGTAGTACACTGTCTTTGTGCTTTTCACTTTGCCTCAGCTCACTCCTCTCGTTCTGTTTGCTTCTCCTGACTGCCAACCTGTGCACTGACCCTTTTTTTCTGATTAAAGAGACTGTTTAAATACACTTTTGTCTGACTCCTGCTGTCAAGTCCCTGCATACAAGTTTTTATCACATTTTTTCAACCACCTTCTGGAAAAAGTTGTCTTGTGATCATTGTCTCTAAATTCTGTACCTCTAAATATATCGATATCTTAAAATGTTTAAAATAGCTGCCTTTTGTCCTTCTGAGAAGAAAATCTTCTTTATTTTTTGGCTATGAATGCCTTCCCCTGCCTTGCCAACAATTAGCTACTTGGTCTATGTACAATGCACAGAGCTGACTGTAAACAGACGAATCCATGTGTCACAAACTGATAAAACCCCCAAGGGATGCATGCATTCTAAATGTCCAAAGAATACTAAAACCTGAAGAATATTCACATATCCCACATCTTTAAGCAGAAAATGCTACTTGGAATATCCTAACAGTATCCATATGAAATCAGGACTTCTGTAATATTCATAGCAAAATCATAATATTATTGTGCATGTAAATGTAGTTAATGATATGAAACACAAAAAGGCAAAACAAAAAAAAATGGTATCAGCAAACTGCAATTTATCACTCATTGATGCACACAAGGCTGGTTAAAAGTGGGACTTTTTCATGGGTATCTGACTCTGATTATCATTACATATCATACCTTGTTTTCTGTACATAGTTATTAATAATGCTTCTGAAGTACTGTAAAAACATGGCAGTAATATGGCTTTTTTCAAGGTCCTCTACCAGAGAGTTCTCAATGTTTATTAGGCCTCTTTTAGATTTCCAAACTGCTTTCTGTTTGTATGAGAACAAGCCATGCAGGGTCAAGCCATTTAAAGACTATCTTTGCAGTGGGTACATTTTCTCACAATTGAAAGCTAAAGCAAGAGATTAACAGACAATTGATTCAGGGTAAGAGGGAAATCAGGTATACGGACATGATAACCTATACAGGTCAAGAATCAACATCAGTGACAATTACGATTATCTGCAATTACAATTCTATGCCAAGTACAAAAGAATGAGAAAGAAGTGTTTAGATTAAGCAGTTCAGACTAAAACAATTACAAAGCAACACAAATGGCTAAATACCATGTGCTCTTTGACTTTTTATCTCATTGCTTTTCATGCAGAGTGATAACATTGTCTGCATCAATGGTTCTTAACCTCACGGGTTAAGGCACTGGAGCACTTTGGAACAAACCAACTCACTACCATTAATAAAAAATCTAAGCAAACAAAGAACTGTCAAGAAACCAGAAGTAATTCATTTAGATTATCTTAAGTCCATCAGTCCAGATGTATTAGGGTTAGGGGACACGAAAAACAACTGATTTGTACAAAGTGGCATGTTGGGGGCATTTTGTTTCCATTTGTTGCAAAAGGACACATACTGCTGAAAACGCAACCAAACCATGTTACATTTTATTGTACAGTTTATTGTATCTGTTTTTCACAATGTTGGTCTTAACATAGCCCCATAAGTATTTAAAGATGAAAGATAATTCACTGCAATACGTGTGTCTGGTAAATTATGTTTCTGAAATCAGTGATATGAATTTAAACTTTCTAATTTATTATTACCCAGAGAGGAGTAATGTTTGGTTGGCTCTACATTTCCAAAATCCCTGGACCCACATGAACCAAGCTTGGCATAGGGGTAGTCAGGGTAAGGGGAAGTTTTACTGTGGCAACCACCACTTAATTTGCATATGAATTAGGTCAAAGCATTAATAATTGCAAAAAACCTATTTTGACCAATTACTATATCTTAGATCTTTAAGCAGAAAATGCTTAAAAATGCCAAAAGTACTACAGCTAGAGGCACAAAATATTAAAATGAGATGGATAAGATGGCAGGAAACCTCTGGCTCATCAAATAAACCTGATCTTGGCTTTGACCTTGAAGATTGGTAGCATTTGACCTGCAAACATTTCTAGCTGTGTAGTTAGGTTGAAAATGTCATATATCCCTGGGCTATTCACTATGTTTATTCCAAATATACTGTTGTGACCTTTAAGGAAAATGGTCAAGGTCACAGTCAATTTCAAGATCATGTATCATTTCATTGTATACAGTACATACATTTTCATATTAATTAGGTCACAGCATCAATTTCTAAAATTTTGACCTATGATAATATCCTCTCACATTCCACAATCTTCAGCCACGTTCCAAACAGGCTGTTTTGATGTCTGTTGGTTAAAATGTTAATTTTTGGGTGTGACCACACCCCTGCATGCACACATTCTGCTAAGGATCAGGATGATTCTAATGGTTCTAATGGTTCTAATGGTTCTAGTGGTTCTAGTGGTCTTGGAGAACTGACTGAGGGCAGTGACTCTGTATTTATGACATCACAAACACACAGAAATCAAAGTGGACTCTGGGTCTAAGTTAACTTTTTAAGTACCAGCATCTTTTTTTAAGATTTTGATATTTGATGTTGGCGTTATGTTTGGTGTGTGTAAAAACATAACTTAGATATGCTGGTAGCAGAGCTTCTCCTATTTAATTTGATATGTAATATGATTATATTTTTGCATGATTAGTTCACTGTTTTATGCTTTTTGTTGTGGAGCAACTCCCAGAGTTCCCAATTACTCAGAGTCACCCAATTTGCAGAGTTGAGGGTTTAAGAGGTTATAGAGTGAGCGTTTGATACTTAAGTATTGTTTTCAGAGCTGCCATTATCTGTTTTCCAATAAAAACACATATGAAAACCTGATTATTCCATAATATATCCCCTATAAATATGACCGTGTATTCATGTAGGGTCACTACAGAAGCCTTCGGTGTAGCACCTGTCAAAAAATGAGAGAGAAATTCAAATTTCCCATTGAATTCTTGGTTTTAAAAAGTTAAAGAATTTTGCAAATGAATTCCAATGTCAGAGATCAGCAGAAGGGGATTTCTGGGTTTTGTGGACGTCCAAAGCACACCTTCATCCTCATCCCAGCTGAGAGACTGGAACCTATCCCACATCCAACCAGTGGCACACAGGGAAAAATACATGAAGACTGCTTTTTAATGAAGTTCTGATGTTCGCTTACCTGCATACATTCCCAACTGAGGAAAGTACTAATGTTTATTTCATCCTGTTTTCTTTAAATATCTTATTCTCTTTTGTTGAAGACGCTTTTGTTTTTCATATTTGTATATTCTCTGCATGAAAAAACAAAAGGTCATGACTTAATCTTGAGTCTCAGTTAAATGTGTGGATTTATTTATAATCATCATTCCCAGGTCAACACAAAGCCTGTGGAGTTTGCATGTACCCACCCAGGTTTATTATTTAATTTATAATCATAAAGGTGCATCAGCATAAAGGATTCACAAACATATAGTAATTATGACACACATACTGTATACGTATCTGTCTCCTGAATAGACACACAGACATGTATGTATGTATTGACAGTGTTACACACAGCGGTTACGACATGAGAGAAATAATCTGCCTGATTGAAAATGTTCCAGGAACCAAGAAGAGTTTCTTTAATATCCTCCATAAAACACAACCTACAAATGTGAATGTATTCAACACATCTGACTCTGTTCAGAGTCTGAAAATACCTTCAAGTGACATGTGTAAAGCTTAATGAATTTCAGGCCACAAGTCTAGCCGCATGTCTTTGACCTTTTGTTGTTTTCTCAAACCAGTGTCGAGCCAATAATCATTACACTTCAGCTGAGCGTGGCTCAAAATAGTCCGTTCAAAATAACTTTGTCTGCCGCATCTGTTGGATTCTGACTGATTATGAGGTTTGTAAATCTCATCAGCACAGGCTGGAAAAAGTATATTCAACATATTTTCAGTCACATGTATGACACTGTTTGAAGTTACTTGTCAGCAGGCTCGTTTAACATATCAACTTTGAGGCTTAGTTTGAAACAAAAGCAGTTTGTATGAATGGACAATATAAAGTGACAGGACCGTTGTACTGTTTTCAAAGTGTTAAATGTAAAATTAAGTTTAGTTTTAGCTATGACTAGTAACGCTTTTAAAAAAAAATCTCTTTATGTTTTTAAAATGTCCCAAAAGTTTACCTGACTTTAAAAACCTATGTAGACAATGGGCTCTATTTTTAGAAATCTAAAACTCGCAGTCCACTGTTTAAACTAAGCCTCTGATCACTGGGGGCGTGGCCAGGTCAGACCAGGTATCTTGTCAGGGTGACTACCTAAAATTCACCAGTCACATCATCCAAACACTAAATTATCAGTGGGAGTGTTTTTGCATAATATACAATAAACCCTTCAGAGTTCTGTGTACCATTCCCTTTAGTACTAAATATATTATGCTGCAAAGAAATGCACATATTTTCACAGTTTTGGGCTGACAAATCATTGTGACCACTAGAATGAGTAGGGAATCCTGTGACCTATTGCCTATTTGAATTTGTATGGTATTTTTGTTGATGTTTCTTATTTTTAGATGTGCATATGAAGAACATTGATAAATTGATAAGTTGAGCCTTGATTCTGCCCGGTGCCCAGGTGTAGAAGTTGAACTTGTGAGTGCCCTTCCCACTGGATTCAGCTGTAAAGTGAGTTTCATCAACACTTGTAAGTTTCATCATCAGGCTTTTGAAGTTACACAGTCACTGTGCCACATATGTATTTGCTCAATGGTGTTATTATGTGCCTGGGTTTGTAGTTTACTGATAACTATTTGAGTCAGAGTTGGAGCTCTCTGTGATCTAATTACACTCAATCTTGGTTTGTTTCCTTAAATCCAGTTTGTTTGGAGCTCATTCATACTTGATTGTGGACCAAAAAAGCAAACTGGTTCTGATCCAACTGAAAATGTGGGTCTTAGTTTGCTTCTAAGTGAATGGTGCATTTTGTTTGAAGGGTGAAAATAAACCTGGACCAAATATTAGGAAGTGACCCTAAAAAACAACGTGTTATGGGTAGAAGAAGACACAACATCACTGCACACTCCTAGGAATGAACAGGAACAACATTTCTACATGACTACAACGTCTCATCTTGAGAATTAAAAGTTTGCTGGCCTGCCTGCTGTGCACACTGATTGCCATCTACACCAAAGTAAAACCAAGATAGTCAAGACCACATTAAAAGTAGGTGGAAGGGGAAGGAGACAAACAACCATTTTAACCATGTGGCATTGCTGTAAAGTTTGGTGCATTTGACAGAGGTTAATGTGAAACCAAACCAAACTAGAGGAAAGTATCAAAGGGCCGATGCATATCCTGCACAGAGAGACAGTGAAAATTGTGAATGATCCACATATGAAGTTACATTATGACTTCATTTGGGCTTTATCATACTTTTACTTCAACTAGATGATATCAAACAATTTTTCAGTTATTTTGTGGCTAAGATTAGTTCTGTAGGCCCATTGCTTGCTGGGATCTCATCAAAAAGATATTGTGGGTATGAAGTCATGTTATGAATGACTTTGTTATATTTTGGATTTAGCATGGGTGGTTGTTAAAATATGATGGAAAATGTATCTTGCTATATCTAGGGTGACCTTGACCAAGCCACCCCAGAAGTGAATCACCTTGAGATATCCACCTGAGTAATATACATATTTGGTGGACCTAACTCTGATATTAAAGTCACTATGTGCCAAACCCTATTTTGAACTACTGTGACCTTATGACCTTGACCATAGCCGCAGGTACTAGTCCCAACCACCAACCAGTAAACCCACTTTAGTAAACATAGCTTCATTTGTTTTCAGGTTCGACTCTGTGTGGACAAACAGCTACCGGACAACTCAACTTTACATGTTAAAATACTGAACACACGATATGCCCTGATTTGCAGCATTTGCACCCTCCGAAAAACCTTGAATATTCAGTAAAACTGTCGATGATAAAAATCACTTGCACAGGGCTGTGATTTTGTTTTGGAGTGTGTCTGTTCGCTTTTAATAACATGAGCAGGCTGCACAACAGTTTCCTGTGTTTTAGACCTAATAGGAGCAGGCCTTCTCCAACTACTCAGCTGCTATTTTTCTGTCAAGAGCTGCTGTGTTTTTCAGAGGAAAGGAAGTTATTTCATTTCCACCTTTTGTCTGTGTCTGAATGCGAGCGACGCTCTTTCAGCAATATTCACTTGTTTCAACTCCCCTCTCCATCCTAACCAAAATATACAACCTTTCTTTGGCCTATAACTCTTGTTGGTCCCAGAAAAATAGGAATTTCCTCAATTGGTGTAATTCCCCACACCAGTTTTCAACAGGTTTTTCTCTGACAAGCTTCAGCGTCTCATCTGAATGGATAAATCTGGACTGAATGAAAGACAAATGAATGCACACAAAATAAAGACTTTTTCTCTAATTGTGAAAGATGGATGTCTAAGAATAATATCTTGTTTTGAACTGAGATTAGACAGTGACATACAGTAAATGAAATATGGTATTTACTGCCTTTCCCAAAATTAGGGGTTAGAACTCCAAGATTATTGTTTTAAATGTTTGTCAATATTTACGGTAGTTCATTTTGTATTCATTTTTGTACATTTTCTAGGTTGCTTTGGTTTTACGTATGTTGTTAACTTTCTTATTTATTTTTTCTCATTTTTTTCTTATTTTGTTAATTTTCTTCAATATTTAGTACATTTTTGTTCAAGAAGGGGCTGCTTACTTACATATTGTAAGATGACACTGAAAATTTGTAATAGAAATATATTTGTTTTGATCATAAATCTCTATCTTTTTTGTGTTGTACACATTGGCTTTACATGTCTTTTAAATCACACACATTTAAATGCCATTACCAAAAAAATTTGATGTATTTCAAAGGGGTCAATTTTACCTTGTGGCTGTTATACATATAAATGCCTCCATTTCTGATCTTACAGACTACAATGTATTTGACAACAGGAAGTCTAATGTCATCCACTAAATCAAATTCAATGAGAACATGAGGAGTAAAGAGATCAGCAATTAACGATTGACCTGGTCTACCAGCTGAGAAACACATATCACATAGTGGGAAACTAGTGGTCCATGCTCCTCCGAGTCATAATCTAAAAATCACCAGTGTCCTTCACATCCCACCACTCCAGTTATTGTTGCAGACTGACCTCGATGGCCTCTCCAAAAACACTTTGCTTTGCAGGACCGCTGTTAATCCTTTAAGAGAGCTGTGAGCTTACCCATCTGCTCCTACATAACCTTTAATGAAAACTGCCAGTCTATTTGATGGTGCCACGGTTCTTATTTTTACCTTCTGAGACGTCAGCTTCCTTAACTAACTGGTGTCACAAATGGCTACACACCGGTTTTGAGTGCAAATTATTTCAGTTAATTTCTGTGAAACATATTTAGTCTCTTCTCCCAGTGAGGAAGCGTTTACACAGTAATTCCCGCTCTTGGCTTTTGTCCACTGATGTGCAAAATATATGACCTGTCCTCCTGCTGAGGGGAGCAGACACATTAGGAGCAATGAAGCTAATGATATCAGAGCACTCTATAGAGCACATCAGTGCACAGGGATGACAAACCTGTCACAAGGCATAATCTAGGAGGAGGTCATAACATCCTCTGAAAACCATGGCGATTTGCACTTCTTTCTCTGCCATCCCCTAATAATGGAGGGACAATAAATTCCTTACCTGCCACGAGTCGCGAGTTCACATGTAATAGCCAATGGCATTAAGAGATGAAACATTACAAAGAGAATGGTTGTCTTGTTAGGCACCAAAGACCTTGTTGGAGACATCATTTTTAAAGGATGGAGCAACCCTTTTACCAATAGCTTGTCTAAAGGCTTTTTTGTTTACTTTGTTAGTGGACAAACCAGCTGACACAGAATGGATAGTATCATAGTCTCACATCAATGCTTGAATTAGAAAAAAATTCTCTTTCTGTGTTTGTTGGATACAGACTAGGTGGTTTTTTAAAAGCCTGATATGATTAATTAGATCATGGAATTGCCAGTAGTTGACTCATTGGCCAGTAAGTGCACTAATGTGGAGTGATGGACATTTACAGTACTTCTCTGGCAACTTGTCTGGTGGTCCCCCCTGCCTCCAGCATTCTGATGGCATAATCCTGGTCAAGTTGCCCCAGTCGTGGCATTCTTAAACCTGTTGTTTTCTCCAAAACTGTGGTGCCTATTTATAGGATTGGGTGTTTGACAGAAGAGTAGTCATTTGGGATTCGTTGCACAAAGGTCTTATGAGTTCTTCCCCAAAAGTGTGTTTTGAGACACAGGATTACTCACAGTAATCAGTCAGGTGTGACCAAAACCCTCATGTTGGGAATTATCATAACCTTACACGCAAAACAGAATGGAGCATTACAAAAACCCATGAGTATAGATTACCTTCTTTCTATACTATGATCCTACAATTACTGTATATTAATGCAAGATAACTTGATAATGTAATTAACAGTATACTTTTTAGCTTGATGAAGTTAAATGTTGATCATTACAGTATATCCATACTACACACAGCTGTGTCTCCAACCAATTGTGTGTTTATGTCAAATCCAACCAATTCACTAAAAGGTGTTGTATATTTCTACAAACCATGGATAGGTATTAAATTAACTAGGACTGCACAATTAACTGGATCTCTGTAATAAATACATTATGACCTTAATGTCACATTATTCATATAAATAATAAAATATTTCTTCCATGCTTCTATTTTTTTTCTTCTGAATGAAAGAAGAAAGTCTTTCATTCCTTCCTTTCAGAGAATTAATCTGAAGAATGTCTTAATTGACCGATTATTTATGTTTTTCTTGCTTGCCAAGTGTGTTTACTTTTTAAAAACTTTTTTCTTTAATGAGCAGGGCGAATTTGGCGTTGAATGACTGAAATGCAAGACTTTGTGACCAGAGACTATGGTGCACTATAGCTTCCCATCACATGTAGATTTGGGTAATAAAAATGCTTGATTAAGGTAAGGAGGAGGTTGTGGCTTGGTTTACATATTACTAAATACACTGTATTTTGCTTTTTGGGATTAAATCTCACACAGATATTGTTCCCTAATAGCCTTAGCCATGTCATGTCACTGCCTAAACTCACCTGTAAAAGCTGTTAAATTGCATGTGAACTCAGGAAGACCTCTGATTCCAGAGGATAATCACAGACATAAAGGACTGGCAGACCTTGTTGCTGAATTGTAACCCGTCTTCTTTTCATTTTCGGTTTTACTAGATGTCAAGCATTTCACCTTATCCATGATGATGAGTCTTTGTTGTCCTTGGTCTGTCTATTTTGCTCCCATAAAAAAACAAAAATAAAGTTTAAAACAAGAAATAAATTAAATGCAAACGTACAGTAACATCTGACAGACACGGCTGAAAATACCACTGTTGGTAAAGCACCATTGCACAGATATACATATATGAAAATAATATTTTGACATTATACCTATCAGTGGTTTACAGAAAACATTTTTCTGCCAACTTTGTTTTCCGTTGTCACCGTTGAAATACATTTACTGTACATACATATATTTATATTCTAGGATTTAGTTGATATTTTGTGTCAATATCTAATATCTGCAGCTGAAGAACAATAGCTCTTTGTTTCTTTCCAAAAAGTGAGATTAATCTGATCCGTCTTTCACCTTGTTTGTGCGAGACGTGTGTTATGACAAGATGTATGTATTTAGATAAGGGGGGAGGAAAGGGATGTTCTGTCTCTCCGACATAGGTTGGATGTCAGAGATAATAGAAAAGATTGGTGAATAGGTCTGAATCCTGAAGCCTACCTGTGTTAATCCTGCTCTAGATTGCTGTGCTGAGACTGCTTGTATTTACATATGCAGAGGATCCCGCTGTTTTGAGCACACCATTGACAAGACAGAGCTATTAATCATTCCCAAATACTCCCGCCGTGCAACAGACGACCCTTGCAGAACATGCTGCCACAGAAGGTGTGCAGGTGTGAATCAAGCTGCAAGAAAATTTTTCAGAGCCAGCGCCTTCCTCAATCTTCCTTGTTTGTCATGACTATCTCTATATTCAACAGAAATCGTACATCTAATGTTTGGCCCTGTGTCATTTTTTTTTAAAGTGAGTGATATTTTTAGTACTTTATCAATTGAGAATATCTTCAAAATATAACAACAAATAGTGAGATTTATTGCAGAGCACACATTGATATAGTGACTTTTTTTATGTTCTATAAATAAATGTTTAAGACCACACTGTTTAATATTTAACTGCTAAATGATAGAAGAAAAAGTTAAGAAGAGATGCAAAATCAAAGATATAGGTTTCGCTCAAACATTTTAATCAGGGATCTCGAGATTCACTTTGAAATTTTCAGGATCGTGCACTCCTATTTTTCTGTGTTCTACAGAATTGATAATGCATCGATATGTGCATTTTCTCCCTGACTGTAGAAGTGAACAATAATGAGCAAAATCACCACAAAAACGAGCAAAAACAAACAACAAAATATTGAAAAATGAACAAAAAGAAGAAAAGAAAATCAACAAAATTGAGCAGTAAAATAATCAGCAAAATGAATCAAAATGGACAAAAAGATCCCGATGAACCAAAGTGCGGAGAAGAAGAAAATTTGCAAAAATGAACAAAGCAACCAAGAAAATTAACAAAACTGAAGAAAAGGTAATAAAATATCTACAAAATAAACCAAAATGAACAAAATAATCCATAAAAGGAGCAAAAATGAACAAAATAATCCACCATATGACCAAAAATTAACAAAGTAATTCAAAAAAAGAGCAGATATTAACAAAATAATCAAGAAAATGAGAAACAATGATTAAAGCTACCAAGAAATGGAACAAAATTGAGGATAAATGAGCAAAATAATCCACAAAATGAACCAAAGCAAACAAAGTATTCCATAAAATTAGCAAAAATGAACAAAATAGTCAAGAAAATGAACAAAGTAATTCATTAAGCAGAAAAGAACCCAAACTTGAACAAAAATGTCATTGTTTATGTAGAGCAAGTTATTTCAATACCAACAAGCTATATGGTATCTTAATTTCCAAACTGCTTGTTAAAAAGCCCCAGAAAACAATGAATTTGCATTGTCCCATTGCACATTTTGTTAACATTCTCCCTAAAATCTACACATATACAGACAACCATATCAGATAGTGCTTTAAATTGCTGTCACACACATCTTGTTGGTGAAAAACAAATATATGTACATCCAGAAGACAGACCAGTGCTATTCCCTCATCAGATTGCTGTGATAAATGAAAAATGATGTTTCCTTCATCATGTATGTACTTAGTTTATTTGTGGTCTTCAGTGGGTTCATCAGAGCTTGTTTTCCAAAATATGTGGCTAAAAATCATGGATAATAAGAGCTGGGCACTCAACATTACCTGAATAGATCTAAAGTTTGGTGAAAATTCTCTTTGGTGCGTTAAAAATATTACCAAAGTGGTTTAAAGTGTAAAACTGACGTCACAAACAATGGTTTTATTATGAAATTTGCAGACTTTCTTCATCTCTTCTTCAGATAAAGAAAACAATGAGGAAAATAGATGAAAATAATTAGATTCCTACACTGTGGATTGGAAAAACACAAGAAACTTCACAACTCCAGTAGTATGTGTATAAATACAGTATCTGTCATAGACGCTTGACTGTAAATCACAGTTGTGCCCATGCCAGCAAATCGCATTGTCGGTTTTCTTGTTTGATATCAAGAAATTGACTCCCAATCGTTGCTAAACCCCTGGAGCAAGGGAAGACTGTTTCGTTTCACTAAAAACCATCTGTTTGTTGTGAACAACAAGGGATGCGAGCATGCTGAGGAGTAAGCTCTCGAGATAACTTGCACTGGCTTCGGATTCTTTTGCCTTTAACGCTCCTTCTGGCATCTCCTCTTTAGAGATGCTGCATCCACAGGCCTCTGGGACGTTCGACTTGTTGATGAGTTCATATCAGCTGTTCACACTTTGTATTTAATCATATCATCCTGCTTTTTCTACATTTCCCACCGCATCATCAGTTTAGAGTTACATGTATTATTATTTTTTTTTTATTTGGCACAGTTGAGTCTGGGACAGGTCAGGAAAATGACACACCTTATTTTTAAGTAGTGCCCCCACAGCCAAGGGCAAATTGAAGAACATAAAATAACACCATTGGTTGTATATTGGTTGAGCATCTGCTCCCTGGGTATTTGATTTCCCAGGCAGATGTTAGACCCCAGCTGCTATCACAAGATAATTTGTATGTTTGTGGAGGGAGCTCCCATTTGGCTCTTCTGTTGATGGTTATGTCTTCCTTTTGTGAATCAGCCAGTGAAATGGTTAAGTATGTTTTACAGCCTCTTCCACCCCAATGCCCTCTATGCCCCTGATGGTAGGAATCCACCTTAAAATGTGTCAGCATATTGTCAGAATAACCACTGCTGCCTGACTTTTTTTTTTTTTTTTTTACCTATGAAGCACATTGTGTTAAACAGAGCTACTCAACAATTATAGTAATGTAAGGCTGATATAGAACTGATTATACAGAGATCACATAGGATCAAATGATCAGGTATAAAATCTAATGAATAAATGTAGCAAACGAATATCAAACTACTTTATACAATTTCAAACAACATTAACAAAAGGTTTAACCAGGAAGCCACTTTTTTGTTGTTACATTTGTTGTCATTTTTGTTAGTTTCAACAGATTTATAACAACCTTATGTGTCTTTTGGAAACTCAAATCTACATAGTTGCTGAATATAAATCTCTCAGTATCCATTTCAAAAGTCAAATATCTATCATGCACCTGATACTTTTTTGTCTAAATTAAATTTAGGATTATCATCTATATTGAAGATGCAGTCTACAATCTTAGGAAAATAGTAGTTGATCGTTTGTAGCAGTCCACTAAGGAGAGACAACTTGCATTTCAGATTCCTTCAACATCTGGTACAGATAAAAAAAACAGACATACTAGCTTGACAACTGTGAGGGTGAAAGCCATGTTGGCTGTCAGGTCACCTGTTTAATCATTTATATCGGTACGCCACGGACAACAAGTGCTAGCTAGTTTCCCAACAGACTGCACCTTTAATGCTACAGAATTCAAAGGACAAAAATGAAATTAAAGTTTTTCCCAGTATTTTGAATGATTCATAATCATAATCAGTTTTGTTCCATTTTTAATTAACTCTTTATTTGTTTTACCAGAACTATATGAAATGCAGCATATATGACCAGAAAAACATGTTCACATCAAATACACAATCAATGAGGTTCAGTTTGAATTGTTGTTGAGACGGAAAGGTATCTAGAGAAATAATCTCATTACTGCAATGCAGACTTTTTTCATGATTTTAAGACTGATATTTTCTGAACTGTCCTTTCTTGCCATAATATTTGTTTGTACAGTAGTTGTAGTAGCATTCATGACTCTTCCCGTTTTGTGGACAAGACAACTGATGGTCTAAAGCACATTAAGAAGGCAAGAGATAGCATACATTAACTCACCTGTGATTTGAAAACTGGTGCTGAATTCATCAATGTCATCAAAGCTAAATAGGGCTGTTTTGGACAATCTAAACATGTTCTGGGTTGAGCTGAGATGGGAGTTTTTGCTTACTACATAATTCCATGGGTGATTTTTTTGCATGGATGTATTCAGTATTAATCTACAATGTTGTACAAATAAAGAGAAAATGCTGAAAGAGAGGGTGTGTCCAAACTTTTAATGAGTGACGTATGCCTTCTGTGGACTGACTGACGAGGCAGAAGGTTTTGTCCTATCATACAGAAGTACTAGGCCTACTGTACAGTATACAGCAGCCTGGTCTAAGGAGCATGGTTGAGTTTGAACTCCTTGTTCGAACTGTCATTACATACAACCACCTGAGTGTAAATAGTAACATGGTCTGTTCCACCTAGAGTTGCAAATAATGATTTTTTTTAAATGTCACTTAATCCATGAATTGGCGTCGTCTAAAAAGTGACAGAAAACTGTGGAGGAAAAAGTGATTTTCAAAGTCAAAGATACCCTCAAATGTTCCCTTTGTTCCAAAACCCATATATATATAATTTAGTTTATTCTCACAGATAGAGTCATAGAAACCATTTTAAAAGCTGGAACCAGATAAATTACACTTGTTTTCTGGAAGAAATACACAAATGCATTACAGTTAACAAAAAAAAAAGAGTTGTCAATCATTTAAGAAGTAAACTAGTGATTAATTATCCATTGTTCCAGTTAATTTCATCCTAAGTCTAAACAATATTTCTAACTATGGATACTCAGATGCATTAATAGAAAACTGAATATCTAACAAGTCATAGATAAATTCAAAAAAGATAACAGTTGTTAGTGTGTTATATTGTCTAAAAGCGCTCAAAAAATTTAATGAAAAAATAAAAGAAACTTGTTGTGCCACTAAGACAGAATATTTGAGTTTAAAGGCATGGATTATGCAATACTGAACACACCACTATTTAATTTTATTGCGTAATCCATGCCTTTAAACTGAAATATTCTGTCTTAGTGGCACAAGTTTCTTTTATTTTTTTATTTATTTATGGATCATGTTAGAGTGAAAACACTTACATCCAACAAAGTCCCAAGATCTCTAAAGACAAATAAAATAAATAAATACATTTTTAAAAATTAAAACCTGTCAATACAAATATGGATAAAACTGAGAAGCCCTGAGACTGGATGTCTCTTTTCCGCAGTGGCTGCACCTTGCTCTCACAGTGCGTCCAGCTCAGGTGCAGGTCATGTCAGCATCTGTGACATGTGAAAGACTACACTGTCTACAATAAGATAACTCAAAAGAGATTAGTCCCATACCTGACATGGGAAAAAAAATGTAACATTATCAGCCAGAAGAGAAACATGTCAAAGTCCCCCAGGTCTGAAGTGACCCCTCCACTCCCCACTTTTGTTGAAGGCTTTAAATTCTCCCCTCCCAAGTTCAGAGTCGATTTGTTATCAAATCAAGCGTCGAGCGCCTGATTCATTGCTATTCAGCACTCTGGCTGATTTATATGCAGAATGTAAAACAGATGCCTTATGCGATACATATTTATGGTGAGCCCTGCTCTCACAAGATTTATTATGGGTTCTTTCATCGGGGTGTGCATGAGCTGTGCTATGATGACTTGTATTTCCTCTCAGCTGCCAATGCCAAACTCATTAAAAAGAGGTGTGACTATTAATATACATTGTAATACTGACAGCTCCTAATTTATAACCCAAGAACATATTTGGAGTTTCTTCTTTTCTCCGCTTTCATTGTTGGGGTGGGGGTAGTGATCTTTTTGTATCCCAGTGTGTGCGTGCATCCTTCAGTGTGCACATACTCCGATGTCTCTTGTGTGCATGTCCATACATGTACCATGCAAATGCAGATATCATTTTTCAAATGCCTTTTTTTGGTCCCCTTATTATATCTCATATTGATTTATAGGGTGTAGTCCCTTGACCCTTACATGCACTGCTTGAGGCCATTTGAAGACTCCACTATACCATGCAAAGTTCCAGCTTATATGAGATCTTGAAAACAAATGTAATATGTATTAGACAATAAGTCCACTCATATATAGAAATGTGGCATTTAATCAGGTATACATGAAAGGCAATTTTTTACATTTTTTTTAATTAAATGATGTTTACTAGGTCTACAACTAAGATTTACTGTATTTTCATTTTGTTTAATCCCAGACTTTGACTATTGATTATAAATCCTTTTTAAATAGTATTTTATTGATTGAGAGAAATTTCTCCTTATTGTTGCCTGTAAAACAAACAATCAACCTTACTTACATGGTTTTAATGGCAGGGGAAAGTGGAGCACCTGGAAAATCCTATGCAAACACAGGGAGAACATGAAAATTCCACACAGAAAAGTTCTGTGTCAACTGGGGATCAAAGTCAGGACCTTCTTCTTTTTTGGTTGGTTAAATCTGTAAGTGTGCTGTGCTAAGATATTCACTTTACTGCCATGGAAAATTAAAAATGCACATTAAATCTGTTTATGGAAATGAACCTATAGAAGATTACAGTAATCTACATTAAAGCTGTAATGCCACCTGCTATACAACAGAAAAAAGATGATGAAGGCAAATGCTAAGTGTAAAAACACCAGAGGATATTAAAATTTAAGAAGCTGAATTCAGATTGTGTAGACTAAAAACAAAATCTTCTTCTTCTTTTCCCTTCGGCTGTTCCCTGCAGGGGTCGCCACAGCGAATCATCTGCCTCCATCTCACCCTACCTTCATGTCCTCCTTCACCACATCCATAAATCTCCTCTTTGGTCTTCCTCTAGACCTTCTGCCTGGCAGTT
>JAQQAE010005982.1:0-17105 GCA_029823295.1 Pseudamia nigra
TTGAGGGAAAAAATTAATTTAATCCATTTTGGAATAAGGCTGTAACATAAAAAATTGTGGAAAAAGTGAAGCGCTATCAACACTTTCCGGATGGACTGTACAGTAATGACTCTTTATCAGCTTAAAGGTCAGAGGTCAGCACCAGGCCACGCCCCCTGGGGTTTGACAATAATGCTCCTGTTCATACATGCACACCGGTGCATGATGATGATGATGCAAATGAGAAGTTGAGTAATCATTGAACTTTATGACACTAACAGCTAAAACACCATCCATCATCTTCCTCTTTTCCTGTTCAGGGTCTCGGGGGCACCAGCCTAAGCAGAGAAGCCCAGACTTCCCTCTCCCCAGTCCTCCAGCTCCTCTGGGGGGGACCCCCAGGTGTTTCAAGGCCAGCTGAGACACAGTCCCTCCAGTGTGTCCCGTGTCTGTCCCAGGGCCTCCTCCTAGTTAGACCTAGTTGTAGCAACCAGGGATTGGACCACCCAGACCTCACCTTCAGCTGCCACCCAAACCACACAGCACGGGACCCTTACGACCCGTCCTGCAGATGGTGGGTCCACAGGAAGACATAGTCATAAGAGTCTTCTGAATCGATCTTAGATTTGTCTTGGGAGACCCTACCAGGGGTAAAATACCTCGATAACATAGCTCCTCAGGTCACTCAGGTACACAACCCCCCTGAGAAGGTGGAGGTTCGAGGAGAAGCAGCTACAACACGATTGAAAATAAATAGAAATACATTCAATCCGAGTCTTTAGGGGATAAATAAGCACAAGAAAAGCTTTTAAAACTTTTAAAAGCTGTGCACTGGGAAAAAAGTATTCACGCCCTTCCTGATTGTCACTGAAATGTTCCTGATCAAACACACAGGACCAGATTTAAGAAATTAAATCATCATTGTAGTCTGAATGTACAGCACTTTGGTTCAGCTTTGTTGTTGTTGTAAAGTGCAATACAAATAAAGTTTGATTGATTGGATTAAAATATGTTCAACCCGAAACGTCTGAAGTGACAAATGATAAGGAATCAAGAGGGGGTGAATACTTTTCCACAGCAGAGTGAGGGAGTTAAAGGCACATCTGAACCCTGAACCCGACCTCAGATAAAGACCTGGAAGTAAAGTGACTCCGATGGGGTTTAAAGGTGACCGAGTCCAGACAAACGCCGCCCTCTGCTGGAGAACACATGCTACTGCAGAAAACGTCATAAAGAGCCTGAATTTAAATAAAGGGCTTTGACCCTGTCAAAAGACTAAAGATTATTAAAAAATGTCACTGATGTTAAAAAGGTTAAATTATGTTCATCGGGCCAGTTTAGTGAAATACAATCATAATTATACTCTTGGAAACTTTTGGTTTTTGTTCATTTTGAAGCAATTTTTTGACATTTTGGTTTATTTTTCATCATTCTTCTTCGTTTTGCATCTAATTTTGCTCAGTTACTCGAGGATTTCATTGTTTTTCTTGTTTTGCTCCTGTCTTCACAATTTCTTGATTGTCTTGCTCATTTTTCTTCTGCTTTCGTTCACTTTATTAATTTTCCTCACTACCTTGTACCTTCTGCTACTTACACTGCTGCTTTTCCTGATTCTTTTGATTCAATTTAAGTCAAAATACTCAGTCTTGTTGCATTTTGCTTTAATTAATTTTGTAATTACTATCATCGGCAGTCACTCGTAGTCGAGTATGACTGTCCTCCCTCCCCACTATAAACATAATGTAACAGTCGCTGTCATGTGACCTCTGCAGGGCAGCGTAGTGGACACCATCCTCATCCCATTTAAAAATCTACAAAACGACAGTGTAATAAAATCTGATGGGAGTGAATGATGAGGGGTGTCTCACCTCCTTTAATCGTGTGCTTTTAAAAGTAAACGTTGATCTGTTTATGATACGTGACCTTTGACCTCTAGCTGCTCATCATCAGTTTTCACAGCAGAACGACAATAAACCATCAGAATGCGACAGGAAGTCGGAGATAAAAGCAGCAGTGCCACTTCTGGAGCTGATTTATTATGATACAAGTGAGTTTGCCCCCTCCTCGAATCTCCACCTTATTACGGTGGAGGGGTTTGTGATCCTAGGAACTATAATGTTGGGTGTAATTTTCCCCTGGTATTGTCTCCCAAGGCAAGCTGGTCCTAGGTGACAGGTCAGGCTAAGAGCGATTCAGAAGACCCTTATTACCATGTCTTCCTGTGGGCCCCCCACTGGCAGGAAGGGTCATATGGGTCCGGTGCTCTGTGGTTTTGGTGGCAGCTGAAGGCGGGGCCCTGGGTGGTCCAATCCCCAGTAGCCAAAACTAGCTCCAACTGGGAGTAGGCCCTGGGGCAGACCCAGGCCATGCTGCAAGGACGATGCCTCTCGGCTGGCCTGGGAACACCCGAGGGTCCCTCCAGAGGAGCTGGAGGAGGGGAAGTCTAGGCTTCTCTGCTCAGGCAGCTGCCCCCAAGACTCTGACCAGCATAAGAGGAAGATGATGGATGAGTTTTTTTGTTCATATTGTCAGTGTTTTTTATTTTGTTTTTGTTTGTTTTAAACTGAATTTACTTGTTTACCATTGACATGTAACGTTGACATGTTACTCGCTGTCCATGTAACGAGTGGAACAAACGGCTGAAACAGACCAGCCTGAAGTCGCTGCGTCTCAGGTTAGAACGCGTCCCGCGTCCGGCTCCGTCGATTACAACGCGTCCGACGTCCGGCTCCGTCGATTACAACGCGTCCAACGTCCGGCTCCGTCGATTACAACGCGTCCGACGTCCGGCTCCGTCCATTTGAACGCGTCCGACGTCCGGCTCCGTCGATTTGAACGCGTCCGACGTCCGGCTCCGTCCATTACAACACGTCTAATGAATGGTTCCGTCGATTAGAGTACGTTTAATTCACGGTTCTGTTGGGTTTCTCAAATGCAGAACCAAGGGGATGAAAACTTTTACCCCGGATGTGACTGTCTGAGATGTGGTTCTGTGAGCTCGGGTCCACTTGGACTGAAAATTGTAACATTTAGAAACACAGCAAAACAGAACAGAGGAGCCATGTGGACACCTTTAAAACCTAGAGGACAGAAGTCAGTGAACACACCACCACTTCCACATACTGAGGTGTGTTTAATGTCAGCTGGATTATCTGGACTGGTTCTGACTTAATTCTGGTTTCAGTCAAATTACTGGCATTTTATTTTACCATTTCACATTTTAATTCTCTTTAGAAAAAAAAAAGGATCAAATCAATAAAGGAAGCAGTAAATCAGACTAAAGCTGATGTTTAATCTGGTCACGTCGACTTTAACACCGACATATTTTACTTTCATTTTGTCCACTTTTTTGTTATTTTTGTCTTTTATTGTGGTGATTTGTCTGGGTCTTCCTGTCAGGGCCAAAATTAAACCTTAACATTTAACTGATCATATTTACTGGATTATAAGGCGCACCCTCAAAAAATTATCCATTTTTGGTTTTTTCCATACATAAGGCGCACCGGATTATAAGGCGCATTACACAACACAAAACTTAGATAAGTCAAACTTTATTAAAAATTAAAAATATTATAAATTAAACATTCATTCAAGGCTTTCCACAATAACAAAAAGTCGTACTAAAGCATTTTGACAGATTTTTGGGCACCGTGTACCACATACTGACTTCAAACTGATTTTACCGTAAGCACAAACCAGGAAAAATCCATATACAAGGCACACCTTCGATTTTTGAGAAAATTAAAGGATTTTAAGTGTGCATTATAGTCCGAAAAATACGGTAAAGCAAAAACAGAATCTCGGATCCCTGTGTAGAAATGCTTTTACTTCAGTTTAAAGGTGGAGCTGATCCACAGATTTTAATTTAGTTCTAAATAACAAGCAGCAGTGGTCTTGGGTCAGACCACCACACCTAGGCTTTAGATCCAGACAGAGATTTGATTGACATGTTGCTATGGTAACTCTTACACAGTGGGGGACCTTTAGGAGTTTTGTTCCTGTTTCTTTTTTTTCCGGTGACGTTGTGCAGTGTGAACGTGAAACTGTTTGGTTCCAGTGTCGCTGATCCGCCGACGTCACATTTAAACTGTTCAACTCAGGAATCAGCTCTGCTTTAAAAGGTGGGACGTTCAGCGACTCAACGTTTACTGGTAACAAATCACCACATACAGTTATAGTAAGTCATCCCTGGAACTGTGAAGTGGAGGTGACACTGACCTTTGACCTTCAAAGAGATGAATGTTTGCATGTACACACGGTCCTGTGTCGTCTTTCAACACGTGGCATCAGCTCATTAAGAACAGGTTCAGAAACATGAAACGCATCGACGTCGCCTCACACATTAAAAACTGATCAGGCAGCAGAGACTGAACAGAAAACCGTCTGAGATCAAATCAGATTATTACAAACGTTTAGAATGTTTGTAATATGAACCATGAACCAAAACTCAGTGATTTACAGTATTTTATCAAATCATCTTGTTGTAACACAAGGTTCATCTGCCTGCCCCATTAAGCTCAATGTTATTTCAGAGGAGACGTCAGACTGGGGTTCTTTTTTTTTTTTAGCTCGACACATTACTCTACCTACACAAAATAAATATTACAACGTTCAGCCAAGCGTTATGGTTCTTGTGGTGATAAAATTTTGGTGATTTGAGGTACTACATTAGAATAAATAGCCTGTGTTTGAACCCTACACTCCCCATGTATTTCAGTGGAGCCTACTCTGTCTGTAAGGAAGAGACAGCTGCAGCCAATTAACAAATATAAACATCAAAAGCACAGCCCCTCCCACAGTGATAGCTCCTCCCACTGCTATCGCTGAAGAAATATATCCATCATCTTCCGCTTATTCTGAAATGGGATGAATTAAATACCATGTTTACAGAAATAAACTGTTATAACCCAACAGCTTCTCATCCAATCTGCACCAAACTTTACATACAAGTTAAAAGGTCACGTCCTGAACGCAACCATATGACAATATTGTATCTTGGTTATAGCGCCACCTATAAATAATTAAAATGTTGTACCTCAGCTCCAGATTACCATATCTGTCTCAAATTTCACATGTATGATAAGAATCCATGTCTGAACAAATGCGTACAAAACTTTTAATGCAAAACAAATTTCAGATGTCACACATTGCAATCCCACGCAATTTTTTAAAATTATTATTAGCCTTTATTTAACCAGGAAAAAGCTCATTGAAATTAAAAATCTCTTTTTCAAGACAGCAGCAAAGTTACACAAATTGAAATCACAGCCATATGAATTCTCTTCAGTGATTGCAAACATTCTAGTTATGCTAGTTTGTCTTGTTGAGTCTTGTTTATCAGTCAAAGACTGAGAAGCGGAACCTTTAAACTGGAATGGAACTGTGACGTCACACTTACTCTGATTATTGTCACCGACGTTAAATTATTTATGATGATGATATTTTTGGGAGCACGTCCCCTATGTGTAAATGTCAAACGGACCCTGAATGGACGCGGTTTCCGCATGGACTAGTCGTGACGGGTGTGACGTCATCCACGGAGGTTGTGGTTGATTTGGGTTCATTTTATCCTGGGACACCGGCCCTGGCGCTAGCTTTAGCCGCTAACACGCAGAGACGGCAGCCTCGGACCCTGGCTGTTTTCCTCCGTGTTCTTCTTCCTGACCGGCAGACATCACATTATTCAACCCGGTTATTTCTCGGTGTCCGCCCTGGTACCGGCCCCGTTCGCGGCGCTGACCGCTGACATTATCGTTAGCTGTTAGCGTGTCCGCTAGCGGCGGCTCTTACCCGGCCAGTCCTCCGAACAGAAACTTGATGGCCTTCGGGGACGTCTTGGGTCTTGCCTCCGCCATGTTTCCCTGCGTCTGTGCCGCCTGTGGGTGCCTCTCTGCCGAACCGGACCGTCCACCTGTTCTGAGACCGGAGAACCGGAGCCTTTTAGCGGCAGCGCGGGGGGCAAGGTGACTCCACGGAGCAGGAACGTCCGGAGACCCGGTGACCAATCAGAGCGGGGGACGGGCGCGCACGAAGAGACAGCGACCAATCAGAAGGCGAGGGCAGACGGCACGGAGATTGACGAACCGGACCGATTGTTTTGATGCGTTCACGGCCGCCAGCGGCTCGGACATCTTAACTTCCATGTGAACACAACTGACAGACAAAGTTATACGGTTTTACAAAATAAACCAAAAGACACTGCAGTGATAAGTAATATAATAGAAACAAAATAAAAACGCAAACAAATATGAGGCAGTTGTACAAAACGGTTTTAGAAATAAATAATGTTTAACTGTATTTAATTTTCCGGCAGCATTGAAAGCAACTGCACAGGTTAAACCATAAGCGTCAAAACTTTTATTACATACTCAAAACAAAGCATCTCTATATCATTTATAGAACCAGCTAATTTATTATCACGAAATATTTACTTTAGATGTAACCGGTTCAATAAATGAATAAAATAATACTGAATAGTTCTATTGTCATTGTGAAAAAAAAAAAACAAAACAACTAAAAGCAGTTAAAACCATAAAATGTTCAATCTGTGAAGAGATCACGTGGGATTAATGAGTCAAAGTAGTTGAACTTGGTGAAAAAGTGCAGGAGTTAAATGAGCTATTCAGTGGCGTAGTAATCAAAGGATGGGGGCACCGCCGTTGCCATGGTAACCACACCTTATGTTGGAGTCCTCCATTCATTTCCTACGGGAACATTTTTTTCCAAAAAAGCTTAAAATTTTTAAAATGATGAAGGTTAGAATTATGTAGCGCAACAGCAGAGATGTCCTGACTAAGATGAACAATGTGAAGTTTGAATGGTTTGAATCAGACAAAAAATGTAAGAGTAGTTACACGACGAAAAACGTATGAAAGATTAAACACTGAAGACAACAATAGCGAGATTGATGCATGACTCAGCCATCCCACTCATAAAAATGACAACCAAAATGCAGGAATGCAATTGACGGTCAATCACCATTGCAATCCATTGATGTATTAATGAAGAATATCCTTGAATTTTGATATATAATGTGCGTAATATGTTCTTTTCTAATGTTTCTTGTCATGTGTGGAATTTGAAAGAAGGGCTTCACTTACACGTGTGCACTGTTCTTTATTTTTCTGTCTCAACCCCGTATGCTGCTGCTGCAAAGAAATCAAGTCTTGTCTTCATTTTTTAAATATTATAACCATATGTACACACATTTATTTTACAAATGTTTGTAACACAGCTTGGAAACTATAAAATAAAAAAAACAATGTAATGTTTATTGTGCTTTGAATTAGTGGGATTGTTGTCTCCAGTCTTTTATGTCGTCTTCCATGTCCGTACGTTTTTTGTCGTGTAAATACTCCTACACTTTTTGTCCAATTCAAACCATTCAAACTTCAAATTGTTCATCTTATTCGGCTCATTTCTAATATTGATTTTCATAATTCTAACCTGTATCATTTTTAAAATATTAAGCTTTTTTGACATATTTTTCCCATAGGAAATGGAGAACTCGAACAGAATGTGTAGTTACCGTGGCAACGACAATGCTTTGATTCTTTCATTACGAATAGTTCGTGTAACTCTTGCACTTTTCCAGCAAGTTCAACTATTTTGACTCAATAATCCCACGCCATCTCTTACGGGATTGAACATTTTATAGTTATTTATTATTTTTATTATACTAAATAAGTGATTTTACGTATATAAATGAGTAACAACTGTTAAAAAAAATAATTTCCATAAAACTTTAAATCGTCACGTGACCAGAATAAAATCCAGATCTATTGTTGAACACATTCACCTGTCGTTTCAATGTAAACTAGTGTAGAAGTGAATGAGTGACGTGACTTTCACCCAATAAGAAGTAGTCACCCTCTACCCCTTGTTCATTGATTGGTTGCAAGCCGGCGTGGGCGGGGCCTGTCAGATGCAACAGCTTAATGAGGAAGTGGAAGCGGCTGGTGGTGAGTGCGCACATAAACTCCACTTTTACGCTGAAAACACTCATTAAAGTGGTTTGTGTCGGAGTTTGCGGCAGATTTAACACCGGAGGAGGTCATTTAAACCCGCTGTGCTTTTCTGCTGCGTCACGTTTGCGTTGTTTTATCGCTTCGTTCAGACGCAGCAGCTAGCGGGGCTGTCGGCTAACACCTCACCACGAACACCAGTTTATTCGATTAATGTTCGATTTTTAGATCAATAAATCTACTCACCTGGAGCTGATTGGACGTGTACACGTACAGGGAACGATGAGACAGAAAACAAGCTGAGAACAACCATTAAACACGCATTAAAGTACGAAAATGTAACGTTATGGCGCTTTAATCGAGTTGATAAATGTGTTTATTCTTCATGAAGCTGAAAACTGAACCAAAATGATTCAAACCGAAGACGAATGAAAACTTAGTGCACTCGTAAAAAATTTAATGTGTAGTTATCTGTAAAACTGAACCAAAATGATGTGTTGAAAAAGCTGCTGCATTTCCTGACGTTACTACAGGTGCTAGTACTCGAATACATTTACTCCTTTACTTCACCTTTACTCCAAGTGAAGAAAAACTCATTGACAAACATGAATAAAACGCAACCAAAAAGAGGCAAAACTATGCGTAAAATTAAAAAAAACAAAGAAAATGAACAAAATTTTTAAAAATTAACAAAATCATCACCAAAATAACGTATTACTTGTCTGCTAATTGTGCCAAGAGGTTTTTTTTTCTATATGATCATAATTATGCTCCCTAAAGGATCCTAATTCTGGGAACCAGAGGCGGTCCTGGCTAGATCTGCACCCCGGGCGAAACTGCAAGTAAAGGTCTTACCCCCAAACCCTGCCAACAATGCAACAATATATTATATTATTTGCATTAATACAAGAGCCGGCACGCTGCAGGCCAGAAGCCGGGAGCCAGCACGCCACTGCCCGCGGGGCCGGCACGCCGCTGCCCGCGGGGCCGGCACGCTGCAGGCCAGGAGCCGGGAGCCGGCACGCCGCTGCCCGATGGCTTCAATGATGGTGCAGTGTCACCAGCGATTTCCTTCTTTTTGATCCAAAGCAGCAGTAGCCTCTCCATAACACGGCTAGCGGCTAACAGCCGTTAGCTTGTGTTAACACAGCCGGCGCGCTGTGTTAACACAGGGTAACAACTGTTAGCCTGTGTTAGCTTGGCTGAGACCCAGAAGTGACTACTTGTTATCCGGTTCAAATTTCGTTTTCGGAGTCAATTTTTTTGCAGTTTATTTCTTCGGTATCCGAATTTTTCGCTGTCAGAAGCGTTCGTTATCCGGGGTGCCACCAGTTTGTGTTGTGTGGACTGGCATCAGTCTGCCCCCCCCTCCACACACACACACACACACACTTTTCCCGACCTGCACAGAGCTGCGCTCTTCATGGGGCTGCAGCTCCCCCCTCCTTAGTGGGAGAAAATGTAATTGCCCCTCAGGGACAAATAAAGTACTATTTATTGATCGAAAATGAACAAAATACTGAGAAATGGAGACAGTGAACAACACTGAAGAAAAAGGATGAAAATTATCTTCACACTGAACAAAATAACCAAGAAAGTGAGCAAAATAATTCAGAAAATGTAACAAAATCATCAGTGTCAACAAAACTGCACAAAAATAAACAAAACCATCCATGAAATGAACAAACAACAAATGCAACAAATGTGAAGGAAAAATTAAGTCGTCCTGCAAAACCAACAAAATGAGTAACAAAATCGACCAAAAAATAAGCAAAAAGAAATACAATAATCAAGGAAATGAGCAAAAATGAACAATATGATGAAGAAACAGAGCAACAAAGGTTAAAAAATAAATGAATAAAATAAACCATAAACCATCCAAAAAGATGACTCTGTTTTATTTCAATGTGACAGACAACGAACACTCGGAAAAAAATGGTGTATATGTTGCTCCCATAGCCAGACTACGCAAAAAAACAATTGACGCGTAATCCGGAAAATACGGTACATACATGATATACAGAAATCCAAGGATATTCTCTATTAATACATTCATGGATTGCAATGGTGATTGAGCGTGAATTTCATTCCTGCCTGTTGGTTGTCAGTTTTATTAGTGGGATTGCTGAGTCATGCAGCGATCCCGCTATTGTTGTCTTCAGTTTTTAATCTTCTTCTTCCACTTGCGTGCGTTTTTCATTGTGTAACTACTCTTGCATTTTTTGTCTGATTCCTGTGGACACCCTGCCATCACCCCTCATGCTCTGTAGCCCCGCCCCTTTTTACCAGCTGATCTTTTGATTACGGTACTACTCCACTGAACAGTTATTTAATAGTGATTTTAACTCTTACACTTTTCCAGCAAGTTCAACTATTTTGACTCGGCAATCCCAGGCCATCTCTTCACAGATTGCACACTTTCTAGGTAGTGGGGAAGCAATCCCACTATTGTTCTCTTCCATTTATTATTATTATTCCGCCCCTTTTTTGGACCACATCTACTCCCAGTGTTTTCGCCCGATTCACAGCATCCAAACGTCCAGGATGTTCCGGGATTTAATTTTCATAAATCCATCTTTTGTAGTTTTTAAATGATTTAGGGTTTTTTTTTCCCGTAGGAAATGAATGGATTTCCTATGGGAAAACGCAAACGGAATGTTCGTGGCTAGAGTGCCATGCAGTGTAGTTACCATGGTAA
Source organism: Pseudamia nigra (assembly GCA_029823295.1). Lineage (NCBI taxonomy): Eukaryota > Metazoa > Chordata > Actinopteri > Kurtiformes > Apogonidae > Pseudamia > Pseudamia nigra. Next base: position 10,642 of record JAQQAE010005982.1, read on the forward strand.
CACTGCACCGCCTTAAATCCTTTGCTGTTCCTTCATCCTCGGATGACCCCATGAATTTCCCAGCGAGTTCAGCTATTTTGACTCGTCAATCCCACACGATCTCTTCACAGACTGAACACTTCCTCGTTTGTTGCTGGTCTTTGGTTGGTGACTCACTTCGTTGATTGTCTTCGAGATTCGGTTCTTATTTTATTCACTTTGGCTCAATTTTATGACAGTTTAGTCCATTTTGTGTCACGTTTTCTTTCCGTTGCTTCTTATCTTTTCATTTTCCTGATGATTTTGTTGTTTTTGTGTGTCTTCATATCGCCTGTTACTGTGTTCATTTCCGGTTCAAACTCAGACTGACTCTTTAAATTCCTGCAGGATCTGGGTTGCTGTGACGTGATGCTGAACATGTAAATAATATGACCATAACCCGTTTCTGCAGCTCCATAAGATGCAGAAAATTAAACCTATATGCAAATATGTGATGAATTCATTATTATTTTCCGACCAAACTCAACTCTTTTTAATTTTATGTTTCAATAATCCCCCATTAAAGTAACAGTTTATTGATCCCAAGCAGACGAGTGGTCGTTTTATTTCTTAACGTCATAAATTTTTTCTCTCATATTTCATGCTTTCTCACCTTCCTGTTTCAGGTGGCGACGCTGTGACATCACACTGTGACGTCCAATGACAGCACTCACATCATGGCTGTGGGTGGGGCTCCACACCAGACGGACCAATGAGAAGGAGGGACTGCCATGATGGACAGGGCCAGGGTGGGTCAGCGGAGCTGGGGGGGACGAAAGGGGGGATTAAGATGGGAGGGGGGGAGGCGGGACGCGAGGCGACAGGTGAGGTGGGCGGGGCCTCCCCGCTGCCCGTCTTCCTGTTTCCGACGGCGCTGGTGTTTTACTCGGATCAGAGGAACTCCCACAGGAGGGTTTTAACTCTGTACAACCCGTACAGCTTCAGCCTGACCTTCAAGAGTGAGCACACCTTTACTACCTACCTGTCCGTTTGACCTTCCTGTCCGTTTGACCTTCCTGTCCATCTGTCCACAGTGCTGTGTACATCCCCCTCTCTGTACCGGGTCGTGGAGTCGGAGGGAAGCATCCGAGCCAAATCCTGTGTCGACCTGTGAGTCCAATCACACGGTTTCTCTCTAAAACCACTTCAATGCGTTTGTTTTTCCTGGATCTGTCGTTACTTTAACCAGAACCACAGTCCGAGGTTTCGCTGTGTCAGCAGTATGAGCTCACTCTAAAGGGGCGGGGTTTCTGCTCTAAAGGGGCGGGGCTGTAAAACTGACTGGGGCAGAGGTGTCCATTTTTTTGTTCCTTACAGGTCTATGTTTTCGTGTCCCTTCAGTGTGGTGCGTCACCTGGATGTGTCCCCTCGGCACTGGGGACGCAGGGATCGGTTCCGCATGGAGGTGAGAGGAGGAGGTCAGGTGGGCGGGAGGGAGATCTGGGCGGAGCTAAGAGGAGGAGAGGAGGGCGGAGGAGGGGAAGAAGAGGAGGAGAGGAAGAGGAGGAGCCAACGAGGAGTGGGAGGAGTCCAGCCGAGGGGGATGTCTCCTCTGTCTCCTCTGCTCGTGCCCACACGTTCCCACCTACAGCTGCCCACCTGCACAGGTAAGACAAACACGACGCTATCGATGAGGCACTGCAGGTGTTACCATGGAAACGCAGAGGTCAAAGTCTAGGAGAAGGAAATGAGGAGGTGAGGATGCAAGGGTGCCAGGATGTAAAGAAAACATTGAAACTAAAGAAGGGAAGGAAATAAGGAGACAAAGGAAGGGAAGGAAGCTATGAGGCAAAGAAAGAATTGAAAAGGAATTAAAGGAAAGGAAACAAGGTGGTTCATTTTGGTTAATTTCCATTATTGTGACTTTATGTGATTTTTTTTTTGTTTTTTTTTTTTTTGGGCTCATTTTTTAAATGATTTTATGCATTTTCATTCAGTTGATTTATTATGTTTGTGAATTTCTTAATTTTGTTAAAAGAAACGAGGTGGTATGAAATAAATTGAAAGGACTGAAAGGAAACAAGCAGATGAGAAGGAAGGGAAAGAAATGAGGTGAGGAAGGATGGAAACAAAACAAGGAGATGTGGAACAAAGGAAACAACATACAATATAAATGAAGAATGGAAAGGCAGCAAGGAGATGAGGAAGGAAGGACAAAGAACCAAAGGAAGCAAGGAAGTGACGAACAGAAGGGGTAAGGAACGAAAAGAACCAAGGAGATTAGGAATGAAGGAAACAAGAAGGTGAAGAAGGAAATGACAAGGAAGCAAGGGAATGAGGTCATTTGTCCTGAATTTGTTGTTTCCGTGGTTACAGCTGTTGATGAACATCTAACTATGTAGTGTGTTTGTGATTGGATGTCAGAGCAGTGCACTATGGGATATGTAGTGTCTTCTGTGTGTGTGTATATGCGCAGGTGTGCGCAGTGCATCTCAGTGGGTGGTGTGTGTGGTGGTCGCCGTGCTGTGTGTCGCCGTGTTGATGCTCCCCCTCCAATCAGAGACCAGCTCTGTGGTTCCACACTGCCTGCACGTCTCCACCAATCAGAAGCTGGTCTGCGCCTACACTCTGGGTAACACACACACACACACACACCTGACCGAATACTAGAATGTAGGAGTCAGCAGGGCAGTTTGGGAAGGAAACAAGGAGGTGAGGAGGGAAGTTAAGGAAGTAAATGAGGAGGTAAGGAAGGATATCGGGAAAGGAACAGGTATGGAAGGAAGGAAAGGAAACGAGGAGTAGGAAGGGGAGCTTGTTACAGAAACAAGGAGGTGAGGACGTCAGGGAAGGAAGGAGGGTTTGGAAATGGCTAAAAAAAAGGAAAGCAGAAAGAAAGAAAGAAAGTCAGGTAAGGAAACATAGAGGCAAAAGATCCAGAGTAAGGACATGAACAAGAGAAGGAAACAAGAAAGGACAAGAGCAGTGACCTTAGGGAAGGAAACCAGGAGTCTTCACCTGTCTCTGTTTCAGGTCTGCTCACCATGGTGTTTCTACGGTGACGTCACCACCCCTGTTTGACTGACAGCTGCTCTCCATCACCCCCCCCCCCATCCACAAAGATGACCCGAACCACGCATTACAACTGGATCCTGGACTCCTGTAGGTGCTTCAACCCGCTAACTCCGCCCCCACCTCCCCCGATGGACCAATGGGTTTGAATCGTTACAAACCGAGTCACGTGGTTCCGTTTGGATTCCTCTGAACGTCCGCGACCAGGCTGAAGGGCCACATGTGGGCCTGGAGCCACAGGTTGCCCACCACTGCCCAAGCGGAAGCAGGTGACGTGTAACAAGGTGGCGGCCATGTTGGTTTTTGACATTTCTCAGTGACGTGTGTTGACTTTAAAATCTGTAAATCTGTCAATCATGTGGAAGAAGGTTTTCATAACCTGGAAGCAAAGGGGCGGGGCTTAGGTTTCATCACCACTGATCAGAAAACTTTATTTAAATGGTGGTTAGTGACAAACTTTATTTAAATCCACAGCTGGTCAGTGTGTTCTTCTGTTTCCTGATCAATAAAACATTTAAACTCTGTTTCTCTCAACTTGTCCACTCAGACTCCACTTCCCACAATGCCTCACTCTAGACACACACGCACACACACAGTGTCAGTTTGAATTGCATAACTTTATTGTGCAGTTCTGTCATTTACAGGAGCATAAAGGGTTGAACAGTGATGAGCTGAGGTCATGTGACCGTATCCACGGTAACGGATGGTCACGTGACACGTCGGCTCCATCAGAGGTAGACAGTCGGCGACCTTTGACCCCGTCCTCCTGATCAGTTTCACCAACGAGGAAAAGCGTGTGTTTATGAAATGTTTAAAAGGTTAAAAGTGAAACGACAGGTTCTTCTTCTACTTTGTGCTACATGTTTTTATTGTAGTTTCACTTCTACAGATTGTCCTACGTTAAAAAAATATGCCATGATAAATACTGGGATGAAATGACAGACATGATGCTTTAATTATTTATAATGAGACATATGTCGTGTGTGGAAAAGGATTTAACATCTTCATGAGTCCTTTAATCATCATCGGTCGTCAGCACATGAACAAAATGAAACAAAATGATAAAGAGACTGAAGCAAAATGAGAGAAAATAATGATGAAAAAATGAAGAAATAATGAACAAACTAATAAAGAAAATGGACAAAATAAAAATGAAATGTTGTAAACATACAAAAGTGAGCGTGAAAATAATACAGGATGTCAGGGAAAGAATTAGGAAAGGAAACGAGTTGGCAGGGGAGTTTGGGAAGGGAACGAGGTGAGGAGGGAAGTTAAGGAAATAAATTAGGAGGGAAAGAAGGAAAGGAAACAAGGAGTCAGCAGGGAAGTCTGGGGGAGAAGAGGAGGAAAGTTAAGGAAGTACATGAGGAGGTAAGGAAGAATGTCAGGGAAGCATTCAGAAGCGTGGAAGGAAAGGAAACAAGGAGTCAGCAGTGGAGTTTGGGAAGGAAACGAGGAGGGAAGTTAAGGAAATAAATACAGAGGTAAGGAAGGATGTCAGGGAAGGAAGAGGTGTAGAAGAGAATTAGGGAAGAAAACTAGGAGTCACCAGAGGAGTTTAGGAGGGAAGGAAAGGGAGGTGCAGAAGGAATAATAAAAGAAAACAAGGGGTGAGGAAGGTACTTAGGGAAAGAAACATGGAGGAAAGAGGTTGGAGGAGTAAGGATGTTAGGAAAGAAATGAAAGTGGTGTGAAGGGAAATAGGGGAGGAAACAAGGAGGTGAGGATGTCGGAAGGAAGGAGGGTTTGGAAACAGGTTAAAAAAAAAGAAAAGATGGAAGGAAGGAAAACAAGAAAGTTAGGTAAGGAACCATAGAGGCAAAGGATCTGAGGAAGTGAATGAAACAAAGGACATGAGCAATGACCTCAGGGAAGGATTATTCAAAAATGAACAAAATAATAGAGAAAATGAACAAAATGAAGAAATAATGCCGTATTTCCTCATGTGAAACATTTAAAGAGAAAAATAACGAATTGGATCTGGAAGGGGGTGAATACTTTTACATAGCGTTGGATGATATGACACAGGAGAATCACTTAATTATTGCATTAATTATTTGAGGGGTATTTTGTATTTATTGCAATTTCTCCTGTTTTAATTATTTTAAATATTGATATTAGATTCCGTCGTCATTCACTGTACTTTTATTAAAATAAAAACATGTTTTCATTTCTTAAGTATTATTTTATCATACTGCAATTATTTTAATACTATGTAATGTGTTTATCGTTAAATATAAATATAAAACAGTTGGTTCCGGATGTTCACATATGTGTAGGATTATTGATTGATTATAGATTCTGATCAATCTCATTAAATTCAGTGATAATTAATGCTTCATGCTGATTGGTTTGTACATCAGGCTACTCATTGGCAGCAGGTGAGGCTCCGCCCACTGATTAATATCAGAATAAATATATGACAACTAGAGATATTTTAGATTTTCTGCAGGAGTAAAAGTCTGTTTAAACGTGTCGTTAATCGGTTACTGTCCGGCGCCGTTTCCTCGCCTCCTTATTGGTCCCGCCTTCATCTCCACGTCTCCGGTGATGCCTTAAGCTCCGCCTCCACCATCCGTCGGGCTCGTCCTCAGCTCTTCGCCTCCCTCTTGGCGTTTCGCGGTTTGTTGCCAAGCAACGTGTCCATCTCGGCGACGAGGGGCGGAGTCAGCTGCGACAAAACCTGAACGAGACAAACGTCGCCGTCAGAGGAAACGTGTCGCCGCCACCGACCAATGAGATGGGCTCACGGCAGTGCGTTTACCCTGACGGAGCCGAGGTTCTCCAGCAGCTGCTCGGTGTTGGACACTCCGAGGAGAACCGAGCTCACGCCTTCCGAGCGGAGACACCAAGCTGGCGGACAGACACTTGATTAATGCGCTGCACAAAGTAGTCCCCGACAAACCCGCCATTTACACCGGTCTGTGTCATTAAAACTGGGTTCGACAGACACAGAAAATACCCTGTGTGTCTAAGACGTACTGGAGGTGCACATAACCACGTGAACAGGTAGATAAACAGGTAATTAACCGGGTGAGTAGTGGGTACCGATGGCCAGCTGTGCAGGGGTGCAGTTCAGCTTGTCCGCCAGCAGGTGGAGCTCTTTGATTTTACTGAGCTGCTTCTTCCCCTCGTCACTGCACAGACGCTCCTTCAGCCACGTGTAACCCTGAACACACACACACACACACACACAGTAACAGATGGACCACAGCTTCAGGCCTGTTGAACATGGATGTACAGTGTGTGTGTGTGTGCGCGTCAGTGTGGGTACAGTGAACCCTCGTTTACCGCGGGGGGTACGTTCTAAAAATAACCCGCGATAGGCGAAATCCGCGAAGTAGATTCAGTAGGACGTTTGGTTGAGAAACAAAAAAAAAAACAAACGCTTTCCTACAAAAAAAAAACACGATGGCCTCCAGAAACAACAAATT
>JAQQAE010005983.1:0-17104 GCA_029823295.1 Pseudamia nigra
TACCACCTTTGGAGGTGTTTCCCACTTTGATCTTGGGGTTTCCAGTCCATACTCTGCACAGATGTTCCTGTACACTACACCAGCCACTTGGTTATGACGTTCCATGTGCTTTATATGCTGAACTGTCTCAGGGGCCTCTTTACACACCGCTATTTTCTTTACTTGTACGTTTATCTTTTAAATGGATAAACATATGTGAAAATACTGGCGCAATTTATTTGGGACCAAAAATTTTTTTATGAAGTTAACTCCCATAACTTTGCAGAGTAGTAAGAGATATGGGTGGGACTTAGGCTCACTATGGCATGTTCTACAAATTACACACATAACAGCACATCAGTTTAAAGTGTTAAACATTTAAGTAATGTTTGTGCTTTGCAGTCTATATTAATAGATTGTAAACCATGTGTATGTGTTGTATCCCATAGTCTCAGACCTACAACAGGCTGTGCAGTTTTATCACTATGTGGCTGATACAGATCATTATTTCCTCTGAGGTGCATGTGTGTCTGTGTGTGTCTGTGTGTGCGCGATCACACACATATTCTCATCTTATCAAGGCCACGCTGCTTCTCCTCTGCAGTCTCACCCGGGGTATCAGCCATAGTGATTAGGGTGGGAGGGTAATGAGATTAGAATTAAGCGCCGAGCGAGAGGCTCACCAGTTCACAGGCAGTGGGAGTACGAGGGTCCTTCACGCTACTTTTAATGCTCACTGCTCTGGAGGTTTGAAGCTGTCCCTGACTTTAGTACAGCTCTTAACAGTGACACTCAGTTGTGCTGAATTATAAAGTGCCATTACTGAGCTGGGATGAAATTTTGAGATTTGATGGGCTGTAACCGCTATAAGAAAGGGAGAGTTGGAGATTCGTGTTTGCCTTTCTACATAGCGATAAAAACTCTGGCCTTGTATGCATTTTTCATAACCCCACATTTAAGATCACATCACAAACAACAGATTCCTACTGACGGTTTTAAGAAATGTTGACTCACTTATAATGGTAAAGGTTTTGTTGAATTACTGAAACACACATTTAATTTGTACTATTTTTATTACTAATAAAGCAAGAACTATAGGAGCTACACTTGTAAAAGATATTTCCCTTTGGTGTCATATAGCATTTGAAAATAGTGTGGTTTAGGTTTTTTACTCACTGTGTCTTTCGAATGCGCGTATCCCTGTGGGGCTTTGATTTTTGACCTCCCGGTCAACCCGCTACACACTAAACCAATTTTTTAAAATACAGCCGACTTTGAAAAGTTTAGACTGACAGGGCTGTTGGAGATCGAGAGCTACTGTACAGTCGATACCCAGATGTCGATACCCGCTCACTGAAAGCCTGCTTTATTCTTTTTACTTATGTCCCTTTTCCATGTTGTGTTTGCAGTGCTAAAAAGAACAAAGAAGAGCAAGAACGACCTCATTAATGCAGAAGAAGGAGAAGACCACTTCACTGACATCTCATCTGTTGGTGAGGACAACACCTACAACACACTGGACTCAATTCCACCACTGTCACTAGTGTCGTCTTTTGAATGAATGTATTTACTGTACATGAGGCTGATTAGGCTCAATATCTGCAACATCTTAAACATCGTTGTTATGTTAAAGCCTATAGACAAGTGGTTCACATCGCAGGTAAATTGGTTAATGTAGACAATACTGTAAATTCATACTTTATTTTTTTGCCCTGAAACTTTGGCTTCATGCTCTGTGAAACACAAACCACAGAGAAATGATCATAAGCCGCATTGTGCAAAATTAAATATATAGTGTAAACCTTTTTCCAGCCATTTTGGCAAGAGAGTTAGAGGTTTCACCCCGTCGTTCAGAGGAGAAAGCAGTAGAAAACACTGATTCACATGTGTATGGGTGGCAGTATTGGTATTCCAATCATCTGAAAGTCAGTTGCCATTTGCCAAAGTCAGTTTAAGTAACATTTGTAATCTAATTCAAGCTGTTGTGATCCACCACATTAGAGTGGACAGCCTCGGTCTGTTCAGAGCATCTTAGAGCTGCTGGTCAATACAACGGTTTTGTTCATAAAATACAGGTAGAAGGTGAAACATGAGTTTTGTACTTGAAATAATACAAGAAAATGCTGTAGTGACAGACAGTTTGTGTTAACATGAAAATATGCCGTCATTTCCCACACTGGCTGTCAGACTAGAACTCCAACAAGGGACTTTTTTTTGTCAATACTGTCATATTAGTGCCACTTGTCACTATTATTGTCACTTGGGTAAGAGGTGCTTCCCACAGTTCTATGGATTTTTTGGTTCTGGTTCAGATCATTTTAATAGTTTTACAGTCAAAATTGGTGTGTTTACAAGAAAGCCTGTGACGAGGTCTACACATGTACTATTTTTACACAAGCATATTCTGTGCCCATTACCCAGCCAAAACGTTGAAGGTTAGGAAGAACTCATGGGTAATTTTCAAGACAGCAATTTATAATTTAACAGGAAGTAACTCACTTGAAAGTCCATGGGACCATTCAGTTTGATTGGACAATTTCCAATGATGCCAATAAGTATGTCTGACAAATCATTAATTATTCTCTATTAAGTCATTTTCACAAAAGTTGAGGATACATCTGCAAGCAAACCCAACAGCCGACACTACATGATGCAGTAGATTTTCACTTCATTATGTATTACCGGTACATTTGCTGATTTATTACATAATGAGGTGTCATTATGTAACGCATGGTTACAGATATCTTTTGGTGGTGGACAGACTTTGAAATTGCACTAGTGTGGAAAATCAGACACTCGAACTTGGTGACACAGCTGATGAAAAATCACCAAGAGCAACAACAGAAACGGTAATGATTTCCACTGAATAAGAATATTAGCTTAATTTGATAGATATGTAGATAAACAGGCGGATGCATAGAGTGAGTTAGTGCGGGGCCTCAGGTGTTGCACTATGACTCAGATGTCTGGATTAAAATAGACCAGGAAATGATTAACCCGCTATTCTTCCTGAGCTGGTAATGAAATTCTAATAGAACCATTTTTCTTCTCTCCTTTTGTGTCCAGCCCTACTTGACATTTGAGCTTAATTTAAGTAACGAAGTTTAATATAGTACAGCTTGGTGGTAGTGTGGAGGGGAGTGGAAAGAACTGTAACACACAGCTGCAATGGAGCCGAGGGCTTCACTTTGGTTTTATCACACTTAAATCTCATCCAAATCTAAAAAAAACTCCTTTAGAGAATGTAAAAGTTAATTATGTGACTTGGAGACTTGTGTCCCCGTGGTACTTAGAGGCGTTTACTGCCGCGCCAGAGGAACACACTTCAACAAAATGTGGACTGGAAACTTTAATCTTTAGTGGAGTAATTCTTGAACTCGCTGAAATTAGAACTTTAAGCACTTTAAGACTCGGTTACTTTATTGCCATTTTGTGTGTTTGTTACAACTGCCCCCCCAGGGTCGCCGTTCGCCCGGGCCAGCGTTAAGAGCAAGAATGAAAGCTCGTCTTACTTCAGGAGGAAAGAGAAGAGGATTCGCTTCACCATCCGCCGCCTGGTCAAGTCCCAGAGCTTCTACTGGACGGTGCTGTGTCTCGTTGGCCTCAACACACTGTGCGTCGCTATCGTCCACTACGACCAGCCTGAGTGGCTGACCTATGCCCTGTGTGAGTATCAGGAGTCCCAGTACACTGTGGAGTCACATCTACTCATGTTTTGTCATTGCCCGTCATTTTGAAACTCGCCTTACAATTACTTTGTGCGGCTACTTAAGCCCTGCTCGCAATGTTGACAACATTATCAAGTATCTTCAGCCGGTGCAAAATGCTGCCGCACATCTTTTAACTGGAGCACGAGAAACAGAGCACGTTTCACCTATTTTAGCTGCACTCCATCGTTTTAAGATTCTTTTATTTGTTTTTAAGGCCCTAAATGGCCTCGTCACCCAGCTGCTTCCTGTCCACGCCCCTGGCCGCTCTCTCAGGTCAGCTGAGGTCAGGTCCTGACGTGCCCCCTGGCCGCTCTCTCAGGTCAGCTGAGGTCAGGTCCTGACGTGCCCCCTGGTCGCTCTCTCAGGTCAGCTGAGGTCAGGTCCTGATGTGCCGCCTGGCCGCTCTCTCAGGTCAGCTGAGGTCAGGTCCTGATGTGCCGCCTGGTCGCTCTCTCAGGTCAGCTGAGGTCAGGTCCTGACGTGCCGCCTGGCCGCTCTCTCAGGTCAGCTGAGGTCAGGTCCTGACGTGCCGAGGACAAAGCCAAAGCTCGGAGGTGTTCAGGTTTTTGCGGTGGCGGGACCTAGATTGTGGGACTCTTTACCTTTGTGAGCCAGACCTCGTCCCTCCACACATTTAAGTCCCTGTGAAAGACCCACCTGTACTCCCTGGCATTTTATGTTGATTTTTATGAAATGTAGATTTGTTTTATTTTATTGCTCTATTAATTTTTTTATTGTCTTGTACCGTAATATTTTATGTATCTTATTGGTTTTATTTGTTTTATTGCTGTTTGTCATTTTAAATTATGTTTTTATGTGTTTCATATTTCTTCTTGTACTCTTTGTAAGAATTTGCTAATGTGATCCAAATGTGCAGCGTTTTGGCCTGTTTGGAGTCTAAAAGGCTTTATAAATAAAGTTGGTGTGGTCTGGAAATATGAGCCAGTGTCACATCATTGCAGAATATTATTTTTCAGCTCAGTCTGTGTGCTGATGTGCAAATACTTCTCAGGTTCTGCACTTTGTGCACATACCCTGCACATCATTAACACTAAATCTTTTGATAATAGTCAGCAAAAAATGAGCTGACTATCTATGCTAGAGCAGCACTATTCACAGTCTGCACTCTATGTATGGTAATACTGTCCATTCTGCCTCCCATTAGCGTGGCACGTAGCTTCAATGCTACTATTTTATACATATGTAGTGCATCCAGGATGTTCCATCATAGTCAGAGTTTACATATATGACAGTTCGAGGGGGACTTGGAAGCTAATTAAAAGACATAAGATTTTATGTGTTTTTCTTTTGTTAAATAGGCACAAAGCCTCTGGTGCTTTTATTTTGAGCTTGGATTGAGCCACAGTTTACATGAGAGTCTACGGATACAGCCATATGTCTTTTCCTCAGCAGTTAAAGTGAAACTTCTGCGAAAAATACAAAAGTTTAAATTAAAACAAACATCTAATCTTGACTAAAAACCTAATTAACTAATTTAAGCTGCTCAGGACACTGATATTTACTCTGTGTCTGTCTGCATTCTGATATCGACTGCACCTGGTTTCTTAGCATCAGCTGCTCCCATTGCTGCTAATTATCTGCTTTGCTTGTACAGGTAGAAAAAAAAAAAAACATCACACAGACAGACGCCCGTGTGCATTTCACAAACACACACGTGCAAACATACATCTCACAAAGTACCTCATGGCAGCAGTTATTTTGTCAGACAATAGACTCTTTCTGTGTGGTATTTGCTGTGGACACAGGTGAACAGGCAGCAGTGGCTCAGCCCTGTTGAATTGTGGGAATCAGCGGGGAGCCGCTGCCTATTAACCCCAGGCATTGATCTGTGTGTTTTCTTATTCTCCCTGGGCAGACCTGGCCGAGTTTGTATTCCTGGGGCTATTTCTGGCAGAGATGTCTATGAAAATGTATGGTCTCGGACCCCAGAACTACTTCCACTCCTCGTTCAACTGCTTCGACTTTGGGGTGAGTCACACTGTGGCGTGAATCAGTCCACAGTGGTTTTTAGAGCATGAGCGTGACCGGAGTGGGTCGGGACAGCAAAGGACATGTGGAGTGACGATTCAAGACAAGGATTTTTGGATTGAAAAGATTTTTTTCAGTTAAAATTTGAAACTTGCTGATTGTACGCGTGCACAAAAATGAATAACGTTCCTGCTTACATCAGTATGAGGTAGTACAGTACTTGCACATATCCACCTTCAGCTTTGTTATTTTTGTAGCATTGTAAAGAAAAATGCAGAAGATATGTACACAGTATTAAGGCATAAAAATTTGAACTAAAAAGCAAAAGATCAATATTTTTAGCCCAAAGCAATAGTGAGTGGCATGTGCTGCATGTGCCTGGTTTAAGCCACTAGATCTCCTGTATTCTGCCCTAAACGGTTGAAAACATTTTAAGTACAATGGGAGGCAACACTTCATACTTGATATTTTATTGTGACAAAAGTCCGAACATTTTCTTTGTGCATTTCCCATGTCATCTGCATCTGTTGTGATCAACAACGATTGAGAAACGCATGCATACACATGAATTTCTCAGACTTTTGCACAGTGCTGTATTTTACAACCTAGAAACATAAGTTACAGGAGTGAAACATTTTTGACCAAAGGAAGTTAACAAACCATTAATAAAAAACAAAAGACAGTGGAGCAAAACCACAACATCATCTTCTAAAATGTGAGTCATAAATCACGAGTGACATTAAAAATATTTATTCAGATTCTTGTCGTAATGTCTTGCCCTGTGGAGCGCCACTGTATTAACCAGCCTGTGTTCACAGGTGATTATTGGCAGTATTTTTGAGGTGATCTGGGCTGCCATTAAACCAGGGGCCTCGTTTGGGATCAGTGTGCTCCGGGCTCTGCGACTGCTCAGGATCTTTAAAGTCACCAAGTGAGTCATCCAAAACATCTGCCTCTATGTTGATGACACAGGTTTGGATATTATACTTTCTTATTTCTTGGTGTTTGTAGGTATTGGAACTCTTTGAGGAACCTGGTCGTATCCCTGTTGAACTCCATGAAGTCTATCATCAGCCTGTTGTTTCTCCTCTTCCTCTTCATCGTGGTCTTCGCTCTGCTGGGGATGCAGCTCTTTGGTGGACAGTGAGTAGCTCTTTAGAGATTGTAGTTTTATTAAAATTACTGACTAATCCAATTCAAATTCTATTCTATTTAAACAAAGCGGCAAAACCTCTTTTTCACCATGTTTCCTCAAATAGTGGCCGGGGCCTTTGATGACCTCATCTGCAACAGTAACAGACATTTATTTGAAGGAGGTTTGTGTGAGAAGATCAGAGAACTTTATTTCTAATTTCCTTTTTAATAAGTATAAATGATCCAAAACCTGACTTTAAACATTTATTAAGCAATATATAAATAAGAAACATTCATGACTGTGTATGATTTAGTAACTTGTAGCTGTGAAGCTCCAGTCTGCAAAAACTCAACACCCCTATACATCCAGATGGCTTCAAAATATTTAACATATGTTCTCCAATATTGTAGAAATATTGCAGATTACACAGACCCCTGCCTTCTGGACATGTTGAACTAGGCTTGTTGGTTAATCTTCTGATTGTTTCGCAGTAAAGAAATGAATCATTTGCACTACAAAATATCAAAATTGAAAAAAAGTGTCACCAAATTCACACCCTCCGATGTCTTGTTTGGTCACATCCCAAAGATATGTAGTTCACTGTTACACAGGAGGAAAGAAACCAGGAAAATTCACATTTAACAAGCTGCAGTTGAAGAGTGTGGATCTTAGCCGAAAAAAGTACTTTTTAAAAGCTCAGACTAGTTAATTTATAGTGAATTATGTAACTGCCCTGTTGCTCTGTTAGCGGACGGTGCCTGTCCTCGGCTCCGCTCACAAGCAGAGCAACAGAGGCTCAATGGTTAGAAGAGCATTAGAACACATTATGGGAGATGACTAGAATAAAGCCGTAACGTAGACATATAGGCAGTGATTTTCTTGTACTCGTCAAAGCGTTTAGACTCTATAGAACATATGAACTCACCACACCATTGCAAAACTTGTTGGGAACATTGCACCAGGAAACAGAACCAAAACAGTTCTGTGTTTGTCTTGTGAATGCGAGGATGTGGTTTCTGACCCACTGCACTCTGCAATGCCATGAAAACAAAATGAAAATACAAAATGTATGCAGCCAGGAGGGTCTGCGCAGCTAAATGCACCAGGATACAAAGACGGAGTCATAGAAGCGCTAATTCAGAGAATAATTAATGGATGAGTCGCCAGTTCACCGCAGGGCTGTAGGCGATATTAGTAAAAATAATTCCATACAGTTCCATACAATTAATTGTTGCAGCTCTGCATTGTAGAGGATCTGGCTTGAAGAAATATTGTTGATGTCACCCTATAGCCAGTGTCTTGCTGCTTCTGAAACTGTAAATAAAGTCCTATGATATACTGTAGCACTTAGAGTAATTACATTTTCATGCCCTGTGGGAGTTGAGAATAAAATGTAAAAACTGAGAGTTGGATCTACTGACAAAAACATCTTCTAATGAGATGCAGGCTAAGGAAAAGTGCTCCTGGATTTTGAGACATAAGGCAAATTCTGGCGCATTTCCAGCCTGTTTTATCTGCAGCCCTCACACTGGGGGGGGTGTAATTAGGTCCCGATAGACAGACGGAAATTCAAAATGTCAGTATGAGCACAACTCATCCATTTGAGGAGTATAAACACTCAGAGATCAGCCGTAAGTCCACCCACACCAGGCAATAAGGCATAAAATGTAATATGCATGTATAGTGCTGGAATGGTCCGTTGCAGCCGAACACAGGTGGACAATGAGTCTCCGTCCTCCAGCAGGTGCAGGAGAGTGTGGTAGTTGATTACATCCAGAGTGGTTTTCTCCCTGCAGGTTTAATTTTGAAGACGAAACGCCGACAACCAACTTTGACACATTCCCAGCAGCGATCCTCACCGTCTTCCAGGTAAAGGTCAAAGCCGTCGTGTTTTCCCCCTGCTTGGTTTGCACAAACTACCCACACTGAACCGCTTTGTGTCTCCTGCAGATCCTGACCGGAGAGGACTGGAACGCGGTCATGTACCACGGAATCGAATCGCAGGGCGGCGTTCACGGGGGAATGTTCTCCTCCATTTATTTCATTGTTCTCACCCTCTTTGGAAACTGTATCCTACCCAACTGACCCCACTGGCTTTCTCCCCGACAGCCTTTAAACAGCCGGAGAATTTATCAGCTGCAATAGTAAACATTGATTCTGTGTGTATTGATTATTCGATCTTTTTCCTGAGACCAGAAATGACCAGACACGCTCCTCAACGTCTTCTTGGCCATTGCTGTTGATAATCTTGCCAACGCCCAGGAGCTCACGAAGGTAACTCATTCCTTCACCATTAGAGCTGTTGGGTAAGGCTTTCCTTTTACAGCCTCTTAATTACAGAGTATTTATTCTTTCAACTGTCATATATTTTTGAATAATTGCCACTGGTTAATATGTGTGCAAATATGCAAAAAGTACAGCTAGAATGCAAAGTAAAAGAATCCACTATGTACAGCGTAGATATGTGTGATCTGTTTAGGTTAGGAATGTAAAATTACAAAAAAAGGAAATTAGGCAAATTATTTTATTACTGACTAACTAAGCATTGCCAAAGAGATAAATGCTTTTGCTGATAACGGTAACGATTTGTATTTTAGCAACTTCACCCAAGACGTACTGGATAAATTTTGATGACATTTTCAGGGAAGGTTGGGTATTTCAGGATGTTCCTCACTACTCCCCCAGGACGGCGAGACAGACGGCAAACTCCTCCTTGATGTTTATTAATTCTTAGAGCTCACACGGATAAGAATGTGCACTTTTTTAATAAATCCTGTGTACACATTGTCTCCCCCTCATGATCCACCACATGGTCATTTCTCCATAAGAACACGAACACATCGCATTCAACTAGAACCTCTCTGTCTCTGAAGAGCGGGTTGTTATTTCCGCTTTACGCTGCACAGCGACGTGTCGGGTGGAAAACGGGGCCCTGAATCCAAGAAGAGCTAGGACACCGGGTGTTTTTTAATTCTGGAGGTTTCGTTGTATATCCTGGTATTTATTAGTGCTGCTTCCAGACTCTCAATCATTTGAATCATCTGTCAGGAAATCCAGGTCTGTGAAGTCAGCATTTCTTTTTCCATACATCACTTGAACACAGCGCGGTAGCTCTATGCGGCGCGTAATCGGCGCAGTCGTTTTTCCAGCCATTGAAAAACACTAATATATTCATAACACACTGCCCTGTTGGGAAGGACATGACCAGGTTATGAGATATTTCCTCCTTAGACCTAAAGATACCAGAGCTCTGCAATCTTAATTTATTACGTAATTTAATGAGCCATTTCAGAGCGGACTCATTTATGTGGCTGCAGCGTCATGTAATTCGCAACCTCAGAAATGCGATAAAATATCTGAAGATGGTTTACAACAGTTTACTTAAAGTATGAGATGTACATAGAATCCAGTGTTTTAATCCTTTCTGCATTATGAAACCACAGGTGTCTGCAATGTTCTAGTTGCACATTGTATTCATTTTGATTTTATTTTGTGAACTTTAACTCGTAATTTACAAAATAAGTTATATCCTTCATCTAATTCATCTAATTTTCTTTCACGTATGCAAATTAAAATACACATAAACATGTACATGTGGATTAATTCATAGGAAAGAATTGAGATGAATCCGGTCTTAATATTGGTTAAAAATGACTCAAAAGCATTAAATTTAAGCATCTGAAACCTGTGTACCCCCTTTGTCTGTGTGTTTTTGTTTCTCCGTGGATCATCCAGGATGAAGAGGAGCAAGAGGAGGCCATCAATAAGAAGCTGGCGCTCCAGAAGGCCAAGGAGGTCAAGGAGGTCAGCCCTATGTCGGCCGCCAACATCTCCATCACAGCGTAAGTCACACGGCCTCTTCTGATCAGCTGTTCCAGTGCAGAATCAGTTTCTGTGCCACAAGGGAAACTCTACATTTGGTCAAAACTGAGTCAGGACGGATTCTGGACCATGTGATATGTCATATACTGTGTGATAGTGTGTCATAATGGATAAAATATGGAGAAAATCAAGAAAATGAATACAATTATCAGGAAAGTGAACAAAATTATCAAGAAAATGAAGAGGACTGAACAAAATAATAAGGAAAATGAATAAAATAATTGAGGAATTTAATAAAATTAGAAACAAAATGAGCAAAATTTTCATGGAAATAAACAAAAATTAACCACGTAATCAGTAAAATGATTAAAATGGAGAAAAAGCCATGTTAATTAAATAAAAATGTGTGATGAAAAAGAATTGATTGCATAAGTATTCACCCCCTTACAAATATGACTCAAATCTACACAGGTCCAACCACTTGGTGCTGGTAGTCTCACAGGTTGTGAAAGGGAGATAGTATGAGTGCAATAAATGTGACTTAAGAGATAGTCATACCCCCCCCCCCCCCACACACACACACACACACACACGCACACACACAGAGAACATGCATTTTCCATTGTGTATTTTTTATTAACTGCCATTACTTGGTAGAAATCTATTTTCACTTTGACATTGAATAGTTGTTTTAAAAAGCTGAATTATATTGACAATGAATGAACAGCTGATCTCTACTGCGCAGTAATAACTCATCCACGTGGTTGGATATATTTTATCCACCGCTTAGCTCGTTGGATTCATCCTGGGCTCTGCTCTATGAGTCACAAAAATATGCAAAAAAAATCTTGTGCAATCAAAACAAGGAAATGGGCATTGTAGTTTTGATTCCACTTTATTTTCTTTGTCACAAAATACAAAAGACGGTGAATTTGCAGCTGTATGTGTGTTTAGAGAGCTTATCAGTGCTCTTCTGATTCACTTCACACACACCTGTTTGCTCCTGCTTCCACCCAGCTGACCGATTTCCCAGCACCGAAGAGTAAATCAACACACGGTAAAGATAAAGGCCAAAAAACTGTTCAGTTCATTAACTCTTAAAGCTGATAATCACCTTAATTAATCAACAAAATGTAATAAAATGAAACATTTTCAATAAACTCAACATATGGCTCTAACACAGCTCCTGTAAAGTCTTTCCTTGAGGAGTTTAGCCAACTTGAAACAAATCCTAACGTTGACTGAAGTGAGTCGACGTTTCAGCGAAAGTCACTTTGAATCTTTTTCTTTCCAAGAAAACCCCAGTTTTCTGTTTCCCAAACGTCCCAAACGTAGATCTCTGCAGAGTCCGAGATAAAACAACAGCAATTTAAAAGACAATATTCAAATGGGTTGGACGTGAGCGGCACCGTGCATCGAAAACACACTCATACAGCATAAGACACATAACTGCTAATTAATAGATTTATAGGTCGAGACATTTTGTTTTTCAGCTGCAAATCACATAAAGACGACACCAGCTGTAAAATGCACATAAAGACAGAAACTTATTTTTTTCAATTTCTGGCATTCAAAGACTAAACATATTACAAAAAAATAGTCAGAGGTTGTTAAGAAGCTATCATTTTAAAGTTCCCATGGTGTGAAATTCCATTTTATTGAAGTTTATACGCAGTAATGTGTGAAAGTCATAGACTAGTGTTGGTTTGTTGTGTTATTTTCATCTATAAGCATCTCCAGCTCCGATCGTAATCAATAACCTGGATGTGCACGTCTGACACTTTATCCATTTTCTATAATGTATCAAATTATACTTGGAGTTATGAATTAATCCAAATGAGAAATTCACACATCACTGTAAATTCTTCATTGCCCTTGTTCATTCAAGATCGAGTTCTGTTTTTGTGGCACAGAATGTTAGGTTGTGTATTAGTTTTTCAGCGGTGGCGAAACACACACAACACAGCTTCGGTGGCAGGTGAAACAAAAAACCTGGTGACGTGAAGTGAATCAGCAAAGCAGTGTTGTAGAAAAATCAAAACCTCCTCCGTTAGCTTTTACTTAATTAGACCAGATCAGAGCTTAATAATATTTGTATTACACATACGGTACCTATGATGACTATGAACAAGGACTGCGGTCGATGGGGATGGAGATCCACATCGACCCGCATCGACCCACATCGACCCACATCGACCCACTTGAGTAGAATTTGGTCGCCCAAGCTTTCATGATAAAGTTGCTGTGTATCAAATCTCATTTTGATATTTTATGGCCCTGTGACCTTGACCATTTCTCTTCAAAAACACTAAAAACAAAACCAAAGGTCAGTGCGTTTGCCTACGATGCACCGAGCTTTGTGTTTCTGAAACACTAGGACAGTTACAGGTTTTGGTTGATGGCGTTTTACAGACTGTATCATCAGCATTTGGCTAATATCTATATGTAACTTAACCCTTTATCGGACAAGGACTCATGTTGGCTACTTCCTCAGATTTTAAAAACGGCACCCCATGATATTTTGGAAAGTGCACTGGGTTGAAAATTTACATTTTCCAGGTATTTCAGTGTGCGTTTTCATTTGTTTAATGATCAATTCCTGATTTACTGATTATTTTGTGAGGGTGATGATCAGTCTTAAAGACATATTTATATCCAGTAGGTGGCCTTTATGTAGCCACACTTATCCAATTACCAATAAAGGCTGTTGGTGCTGCCTCTCTCTCTCCATGCACAAATGAAGCTCGGTTTAGCAACCTTGGCTTCAGCCTCGATACCGACTCCGGTGGCGATGTTTTCAGTGAAAATTCCAAAGGTCAAGGTCACCGAATCAAAAAATCACTTCCTGTATCCATGCCAGACTTTAAGGAGCTCTGCAGCTGACATGTGCTACCTTCAGGATCCAGGTGGACCGTGGGACTAACACCTGTTGTTCCATTAATAGACTTCCAGCCCCCCCCCCCCCACCAATAGTTTTAAAAGGTCACATAGTTTTAAAAGCAGTTTTGACATACAGCGAGTTTATTATCAGAGCTAGGGCAACAAAATTTGAACATAAATTCACTTTTTAAAAATTTGTTTTCAACAGTGTGAATTTTCATATTTTCATGCATTGATATTGGCAATTAATTAGCTTTCAGCTTTTTCTTTAGGGTTAGGCGTCTGAACTTTCCACATGGATGTATTCCTTCCTTGAGTTCTTCCCTAGTTTTTTTAATGAATGTATGTCACTTTAGGATTATTGAAATAGAGTTTTATTCTTATGACCTGTTTGACTAAAGGAAAAACACTATTCTCGAAGTGTTTTCACACACATTTACTAGCTGCTTTAGTGATTTCTTATTGGATTTCTACCTCTTTGCTTGTTTTTTGGCTCCACCCACTTACATCGCACTGTTTCCTGGGCAGCCCTACCAAAACAATACAGTGATTACCCTTTTGCATGACTGGTCATATGGAAACTCTGCTTGTATATGGATTTCAGTGTAGTCACATTCTCTATGATCTGGGCTGTAACAATATTTCTCCTGCTTATTTTCTTACACCAGCTGAACAAGCTGAAACAAAGTGACCTGGCTTCACCTCTACTTCAGTCAGTGTTTCTGAGCTTTGACCAGCCATGCTTTACACATGTGATGTGAAGCCCGAGGTCACCGTGAAGACAGAGAAATGTCAAATGGTTTCTGTTTCTCTGACTTCAACCTATATGATGTTTCCCCCTCCCCCATTTTTGTTTTGTGCATGTGCAGTTTTCTAACACGCAGTCGAGGTAACGCGCACTCTAGCAGCTCATCCATCTGCAGCGTTAACTCACTGTGAGTTATTACCTCCCTGTTTCAATTTTACAAAACTCCTTGCACTCTGTCATTCATCCCCCTCTGCGAAGCCTGTTTTCCTCTGGTGTCGCCACTGTGCTTTCTTTCTTTCGTGCCCGGAGTAACGTGTTATTTCCTCTGTACTGACACTGTGTGATGGACCTTTACGTGTATTTTACTGTTTTCATTGCAGATTTTCCTTGTTGTGACTCATGTGCAACAAGTGTTTGTGACCATTTGTGATTTTTGCTGTGACTGCATCCTTCTTTCCACATACTACACATCATTGTTCAAACTGTATTTGTGAACTTATTTGCAGATTTAACTTTCTGTGCCGTTTGTGCATTTGTTGTACATCAATGCTGTTTTGTTTCTAGGTCTTTTTTAAAACGGATGAAGACCATGAGTGCTCAGATAGATTCGTTTATGGCAGGTTAAGTGAGGGCAGGAGAGTTAAGACAAGTCCACTCATGTTTTGTTGTCTCCTAAAATTTCCATACATTTTCCAGAAGGTTAAAAAATGCCATTTTTATCAGGTAGGATTCACCAGCAGAGCTGCAGCATCAAATCTCAGACAAACTGTGCCAAATTCTGAGACGTGGTAATGTTTGAAATGTCTGGCTCTGAGGTTAAGAAGAGTTTTTGTGACAGTCCCAGTATTTGTACATATTCTAGCAGTTAGCATCATAAAGCTCAACAGTGCCAATTTATTATTTGTATCATTCAAAAAGAATAATTTGCTAATGATTTTGCAAATAAATAACAGCAAATTTTTTTAAAATTTGACTGTGCCGTGGGCAAGAATTTAGGTCTTTGAGTGTTTAGACTCACTCGGACTCAGTGAACAGACAGTAACACAAAATCAAACAGGCGAAGTTTTCATGAAAATCACACTTAAGCACCTAAATTACACCTAAACTTATCTTGTCTTTGGGCAGTTTTCTGTTCAGTTTCAATTCAGTTAAAATTTGCAATTCACAAACATCATTGGAAAACCCAAGAAACAAATTTCACACCCAAAAAACAAGAAATAAATACATCGTGCTCTGCGACTGTATATACAGCAACTGTGTATCCAAAACTTGAGTTTTGTATATTATATCCTAAGCCCATTTCAGACCAAAGATTGAAATGACAATAAAGAATATTGCAGACTTGTCTCGTTGGTGTCTGTTATGCCCGTTTCGACCTGTGTGATTGGTTGGTCATGCTGACGGGCGACACACAAAGCCAGTCCACCTGCCGCACACACCGCAGCTCCAGCATTAGTAGCTTTAGAAGTTCTGTAATTGAAAAGCCGAGACTCTGCTGGCAGCGCTGTTTTCTTTTTGTTCAGATGCTCATATTTTACCCGAGGGGAGACGTCAGAATCTTTCTCACTTCTTTGAGCTCTCCCTCAACTTTTGTACTTTTGTTTGTGAGACATATTTTATTAAATTTTGAGTTAGCGTTGCAGCTTTAGTGTGGCCTCTTATACAGTACTGTGCAAAAGTCTTATCTTGTTATCACATTTATAATGACAATACATGCACAGAAATGAATAATATTTATGCTAAAATTAGTTTGGGGGTAGAGCTTGCAAATATCCACCTTTAGCCAAAATCCATTGTTACTGTGATTTCCATTACTGTGGCAAAATAGCTCTAACAATAAGAACCATTTGACATGTGTTGAATAAAATCTGGTTTAAGTCACTAGATCCAAGCAGCTGCAGTGGGAAGTGATAGCTGACAGTTGTTGAGCGGCTCTAAAATGCATTTCCTTTCTATTCTGCTTCTTCTGTGATGGAGAACCTTTGGACAGTACTGTACGTTATGAAATATATTACTGTCGGCAGCAGTTTCTCTCTGAATATTTTGCATTTTGTCTGATTAACTGAAGTGATGACAACAGAACTGCTCTATAAATAGAGAGAACTCCTTTAACATCTTGTTTTCTTTTTGGTGTTTCGTTAATTCTAGAAATGTTACTAAATAACTCACTAGCACATATTTAGTCATATTTGTAGTCTATGCAGCTACAAATAAGAAAAAGCAGATAATAACATGGTGATGCCGCAGCCTTGAGAGGCAGCTGCTAGTTTATCAGACGGACGGCACCTTTATTTCTGTCTGGCCAGCAGAATCGAATTGAGACCATAAATGTTACATAATCCCCTGTTCCTAATCAGGAACGTTTTCGTATGCTGTGCATATAACACACAGGTGGTCTCCACAAATTCTTCCACTCAGATTTGGCAGATTTCAGGAGGTCAAAACTGCAGCTTTGCCAACCGTTGCAGCTCGTCTCCTTATGAATCACTGGTCTGAACTGGACTTTATTTTTCTGAAACTATTCCAGTGATGCCTCATCATACGAGTTTAATCCGTTCCGGCGTCACGGTCGTGTCATGAAAAAGTCATGAGACGGGACCGGTTTTCCACATGTAAAACCAATTAATCTGTTCCAAGACTCACGAAAACTCCCATATACATATGTATGACACACCCGTACATTATTATTATTTGAAAAAGAAGTTATGTTAATTATGTGAAACGGAATGCATGAAATTAGTTCTAAAAATGATTCTTACCTTAGACACTTGTTGAGGAGCTGAAGTGTATTGTTGAGGAAGCTTAACAGACTCTTCGTCAGCCGTCCGATTGGACCTCGCT
>JAQQAE010005985.1:0-17102 GCA_029823295.1 Pseudamia nigra
GGATTATAAGGCGCAGTGTCATATTTGGACAAAATTGACGGCTTTTAGATGCGCCTTTTAGTCCGGAAAATACGGTATATGGAAAGGGTGCGTTTTTGGGTGAAATTTCTAATTCTCTTCTAGTTTTCTTTAGAGTGTATTGTTATTTTGTTATCTCAAATATCTCAACCCTACTCTGCTTCACCAAGACATTTGTGTTTTTGTCTTTACCTACAGGGCCATGGGAAACCTACAGCAGTCTCTTGTGTGTTTTGAGAAACGTCTAGTTGTGGCTCATGAGCTTGGTGAGTGTGGAGGCAAGGCTCAGGCGTATGGTGAGCTGGGAGCACTGCACAGCCAACTGGGCAATTATGAGCAGGCCATCTCGTGTCTGGAGCGTCAACTTGCCATTGCGCGTGACACCCAAGATCGACTACTGGAGGGTGATGCCAGTTGTGGGTTAGGTGTTGTGTACCAAGCAATGGGAGAGTATGAGACAGCTCTACAGTGCCACCAAAGTGACCTCGAGATTGCTGAAGAAGCTGGGAGCCCAACACGCCAAGCTCGCGCCTATGGCAACTTGGGCCTTACCTATGAGTCACTAGGAAATTACGAGCGGGCTGTTGTGTTCCAGGAGCAGCATCTAAGCGTAGCAGCTCAGACTAATGACCTCGCAGCCAAGACGCTGGCCTATGGCAGCCTTGGGAGAACACACCATGCACTTCAAAACTATTCCCAGGCTGTCATGTACCTGCAGGAAGGTGAGTGAGTCAGGGGGAACAGGGGAGGTATTGCCTCTGTTGCCATAGCTGATAGGCTTAGAGTTTGTGAATTCATGAATAGAAAATTCAGAGCCTATTTGTTCCTAAGCCTTTGCCATATTTTTATTAGGCAGTGTATATGTGTGCATGGATATGTGTGTTTATGCTTTTGTGCTGATGTGTTGTAAGTGTATAGAGGGATTTTGTGTGCGAATTGTGCATCTGGGTTGTCGTCTATGCTGTATAGGTACTGTATAACAGCATTTGTGTCTATGTCTATGCATACCTATCAGGATGCACGCCAAAGCATTTTTTCTGTTTACTGCAAGCTGTTCTTCACACCTCTATATCTACTTTTCTCAGAGGGTTCTTTGCAGCGAGCTGCCAAAGGATCTTTTAGCACAGTTGCTGACAGACTTCTGCCTCTCACGCTTCATTGTCCCCCACAGATTATGGTGAAATAAAAACCTGCAGCTTGGCCTCTCAAAAATTCATTATGCTAGTGACAGTAAAAGAAGTGTTTGTCACCTAGGATGTGCTAAGTAGAATCAGCTATGCATGCGAGGCGCCACTCCTGCCTGTACCCATTGATAGACCTTGCGCTCAAGCACACCCACAGTGTTATGACTGAAACCCTGTTTGAAACCAAGACAAATGCAGCTTGTGTAAGACAAAAGTTTAATATTTCACCCTGCAGGGAGTAAACGTGACGAAAAAAGAGTGCATCTCCTCTATCTCTCCTTTGTCAGCTTTATTAGAGTTAGCCGAGCCTGCAATGACCCATACACCCTCTGTAGACCTGCTTGTTGAGCTTTAATGGAAACAAAGGCGACAGGCCATTCTGTCTCCACCCTGTCCTCCTGTTGTCCCCCGCACTGTCCTTGTATTGTTGCTTGGTCTAGCTGGGAAAAAGAACAGTGCCTTCACTATCCTTGACAGCCAATTATTTCTGGCCAACCTACCCAGACCGAAAAGTTGGCATGATTTTTTTCCCTTTTTTCTTTCAATTTTTCTATTTTTTGTGCTTCTGCTACTCTTGTGTTTTTATGCTTCATGCTGCATTGGTTGTTTTTTGTTGATGTTTCCCAAAAAAGATTAATTGGAGGACAGATAGAACGGAAACTCCAAACCAGTGCAAATTCCGCTGACAACATGTAACCTCCAAATCAGTGCGCATTTATTTATGTTTGTGTTCATTGGTATGTGTGAAAGAGGGAGAAATGATAACTCTATGTTATAAAAAATATTAAATAAAGAGGCTACAGAGGTAGACTTGGCAACAGCAATTAAATTAGACAGGCAGACATAATTTCTGTCACTTCACATACTCACACAGACTTCCCTAAGTTATCTTCATGTAATTTTATATTGAAGGTCACAAAGCACTGCATCACTCTTAAGTAAAACAGGGTTTTCACACCAAGATGCACAATCAACAATTAACACAACTGTGTCATTAAATCAATGCCATCATTGTAGCCACTAATGGAGGTGTTACAGTTTCTCCACACTTCATTTACAGCTACAATGGAATAATATTGCCATACATAGTTTTTAGAAATTTACCTGACACTGAATACAGAAATGAACCAGAAAAATGTGGCATTTTACAGTTGATTTATTGCAAATAATAAACCAACATGAATTTACCCTTTTAGATTGTCCAACAGTTAAGATATACGAATAAAACCTATATTTTATTTAAATAAGCTTATTAAACAGGTTTTATTAAATTCTAAACTTAGTTGTTGTCCTGCAGAAATGTGCTTTTGCAAGTTTAATTAAAAATCATTGCATGCTTCTCTCTAGTACCTACACTGTGTAACACAATCCATGTAATCATTTCATACTGCAGTGTGAGGAAAAAGAAATATTTTGTTCTGATACGGAATGGGTGGATTTGCACTTCCTGTGCATGACACACTGCCCTTTTCCAATAGGTCATGATCAAGAAGAATTGTGGTGTGTGTGGAGTGGTATCATTCGTGCAAATGATGCAAGAGTACTTGGTTTGAGGAACCATGCACTTGGTTCTGCAGTACAAGAGACTTTTGAGCCCTTGTTCTTGCTCATGTGTTTGTGATGCCTGTGTCTGAAGGCAAAGGGTGCGTGGGCCTCTGGGGCTGCAGAGAATCTCTCACCCAGCTGTCAAGCAGCCTTTAAAGTGTTCTCTAGTTGCTCTTCAGGGTGCAGCCAGCCACGGCCACATCCTCATGTCAGCTGCAGCTACGTGACTGTGCCTGCGGGGCGCACCAAAGGCATGCGCAGTGACAGTGACAGACACTGAATGATACAGAGAGAGAGAACAGAGGGAATGAGAGAGGTAGGGAGGGAAGGTGTGAAGGAAAGTAAGAAAAGATGGCAGGTGGGCGGTAGCAGAAGACAGGGATTGGCATAAGTCATAATTCACATGTATTATTTCACTGTCAAACGGAGAATAAAGAAAACATAGAGTTGGTTGACATTCAGGCTTGATCATAAAGAAGTATCACAGAGTAGCTCAGAGAGAGAAGGTTTTTTTTGTGTGCATGTGTGCAGATGAAAGGCTCAGAACTGGAGTTGAGATGAGTGAAGGGTGAGGCTGTCAGAAAATGAAAAGGATAATTTAGATCTGTTTCCTTTCTCTTGCTCCAGCGCCTAATGAGCCCTAAGCAGTGCTGAGTCCTTGCAAGCACTGCCACCACAGTGAAGATGAAACAGGTAGAAAGAGTAGAGGGGGAGCCAGAGTTACAGGCATAGAGATGAGAAAATGAATACAGGAGGTAGAGGAGCACAGCAGATGCATGGGGGAAGAGGGCAGGCAAGCCGACAGAGGGAGGGTGTGTGGAAAGATAAGGCACAAGGGGAGACTGTTACAGGCTTCAAAGGCTGCCGGGTAGCGTGGCCATGGAGGAGCCATGAAGTCTATGGTTGCGTTGTGTGTTGGGTTTTGTGGAAAAGGCTGGCTGTTTGGGGTCACGCTCTCTGTTCTTGGCTTATCTAGTGCACCCACAGACTGTTTTCCAGGAATGCCAAGAAAAGCAGACTAGGATGAGGGAGGCTTGACCCATTTTCTCTTCACTTTGACCAAAAGCATGTTTAGACCCCCATACAAATGCATGGAGACAATAGATCAGCAAATACAGAACATGTGTTAAGTGAGACTGCGCATGAGAAATATAGCAAACTACTGCAAACTGCAGACTGCTTGCTGTGCATTTAGCACCTTGTGGGTGATATGTGGCTCAGCAGCTGTCGCCTTTTTTTCATTATTGTTCTCTGTGGAGTGGCATTTTCATCTCAGTAATTGGGCAGAACCAAGTACACGCCAGGCAGGTTGGGGACACATGCAAAGATCTGATACACACCTTATCACTTGAGGGATTAGAAGTGAAAAACAAACTGTGAGCACTCTAGGTGATCTGACACAGGCATGCTCGCTGAACGCACACACCTCGATTCACGCACAAAGCACAGTATTTGCACATTCAGACCTCCCTTTGATTGTCAACTCTTGAAGTCTTGCAAATAAAATGTCACAAAGCAGACTTTGCATTGGGAATTTGAGTAAGTCTATAATTAGTTCATGAGTGTGTTTGCAAATATTTGTAGACTTCTTGATGGTATTGTGCTACTTCTTTTATGCAAGCATTAGGAGCATGTTTGTGTTTGCTCAGCCAGTCGATCCTTAGCATTGATTACTATGCAGTCCGATTAGTGCTCTAACAGCCTCCCTCTATGGCAGAAGTGTGTGTGTGTGTTTTAGTCCCAGTGTGAGCAGTATAATACAACAGAGGCCAAATATCCAAACCTGTTCGCTGTCAGAACATCAGGACCATGCTATGCTTACATCTGTTACTCTGAAAGATACCTAAGAGTCTGTCTGCTCCAAATAATTTTCCCTCTTCTCTCCATCTCTCTCATCTGTTCCTGCTTCCTCCCCTTCTGACAGGCCTACGGCTTGCTGAGCAGCTGGCTCGGCGTGAGGACGAGGCGAAGATCCGCCATCGTTTGGGGCTCTCTCTATGGGCCAGTGGGAATCTGGAGGAAGCCCAACATCAGGTGTAGTATCTGGTGTTTTTCTTACCTTGCCTTGGTTCACCTTGAATCAGTCGTACTCTTCTCTCCTGGAGTCCTTCCAGTAAACTCACTTCTTGTAGTTAAAACTAACCTTTAATAAGCACAGCTCTGTCAGAAAGCAGATATTCCAAATGAGAGACAGAAATAGATCTACAGAGATGTAGAAGGTGAGGGTTACAAGCTTTCTCTCATGCCCTTTCAGTTAAAGAAAGAAACCTGAGGACAACAAAAAACAGGAGAGAAAGTGAAGTAGCTATAGAGCTTCAACACTGAAGCTGGCAATAAGCTTGGAAGTCTGTTGAGCTGGTAAATGCTGTTGTCTCAGCAGACAGGCGACAGATGACTGAAGATTTTTTTTTTATATCTGTGTGCATGGTCTCAGGAGTCCTAAGCCTCTGCATCACATACACACTCACTCCTCTCCAGCCCACTGCCCACCTGGCAAGCATGGAATATCCCCCTAACATCTCTCTCTACATTCTGTCCACACACCACAGCTGAAGATTTGAGGGTTTTTTTTCTTTACTTGTGTTTGTACATAGTCTGCGAACAGTGAGCCAACAGAACAGGCTGTCACGTGTGTCTGTAGTGATGTTATTCAGCTGCTTTCATTTCTCAGATCTCACTCAAAACACTCCTCTTATGATACACAGAAACTACATGTATCTGACCCAGATAGCTTTTGTTTTCCTGTCCTGGACTTTTTAAAAAGTAACTTTGTCTGTTTGCAATTATATGTAACAGGAGTTGGGAATGAAAGCCTGAACCAAGGTAGTGACGAGGCCAGAGGATGCATGCTGATGAGTCATACTGTGGGATTTGTGTTCTATTAAAGCTAAATTTATTCTAGCTTAGCACGCCAATGTAACATATTCTCCAGTGCATATTTGCTTTCTAGTTTAACTCTTGATCATAATGTCCCCTTACTAGATGAGTTGTCCTTGTTGTAATGTACAGAGATCCAGTGCTTTTTATTGCTTATACCATAGAGATTTTTTGTTACTTCTGTTAGCTTTAAACCTCTAGGGTAAAATGATGGTGGGAAAGAACACTGTTGTCCACAGAGTATAGGTCAAATGTATATTCATGAGCCCTGTATCTACAGATGAACTTGGCAAATACCCTGACACACTTTTAACGTGATTTGTTGTAGGGTGATATTGAAATTCACGAAGCATCCATAGGTCTGGAATGAGAGCATTTGACCTCATGTTCCTGATTGTTCATTCTTTTGAACAATATTGTACTCAAGCACCCTTGTCGTGATCCAGTGGTAATGAGAGTGAGTTTCAGACTGACATCTCCTGATTCTAATCAGCTATTTGAACAATGCATGCCCCTTTGAGAAACACTCATTCATTTCTTGAGGATGAATCAATAATTGTGCATTTAAATACTAATGGTCTAGATAAAGGTGGATGGTCTAGATAAAGTTGATTCCTCTGTTATCATCTGTCAACAAGGATGACCAATTTCTGGGGTTATTTCACAAAAAAACATTAAATGTATGCATATATCAAGTTCCATTCACTTTACTGCTTCACTCTGACTTTGACATTCACTAAACTTGTCAGATAAAAGCCATGTTAGTGTCAGAGATGGTAAACCCTGAATGCCCTTACTGCATGCACAGCAGCTGAAGAATGTGACATATTTTACCTGTACCACAGCCAAGCAAGTCATTGCAGACGCAGCACATTTGGGATTGTTTCCCTTTCATCTCTGCCAGAAGGGGTCAGGCCAGAGGAAAAGCGTTGTGAGAAATTAGTTTCACTCTTAAAGGGATGTCTGCAAGCCTTACAGATTAAACTAGCACTGCAGCAATCAGCTCGCAGCCCTATCAGCAAAATCAGCCTGGGACTAGCAGCTCTTTCTGGTAGCACTAATGCAGCAGAGCTCACAGATTCTCTGCTGATCTTCTCTCCTCCCTTCCCTCCCTCTGACACTTTCTTGCATGACCTTGGGATATGCCAGACAAGCTACCGTGTATGCATATACAGATGGTGCATTTACTGGAAATGTGACGTCTTTCTCTTTTTATTTCTCATACAAATCCACACTACTGTAGCTCATTTCATCTACGCCAACAACCTTTTCCCCACTGCAGACTTTTGTCTTTTTAAACTGTGGTCAAGCATAGAGAGCAAATTTCTCAAGCCTCTCTGCTGGGTCTGACCTCGTGGAAAAAGGCTCCATCTCAGTCCTAGTCATCCTACAGTGATGCTATGTGCAGAGAAATAAGAAATCAATAAAGGTTTCCATGAATCAGCACTCCTGACCAGCTTGGCTTGGCGAATGTGCAACACTGACTGCCACCCCACCTCTCTAGTGTCGTTCTCTCAATCCAGTGTCTGGCACTAAATAGAAAGGTCCAATAACACAGGCAGGCTTATTGAGTTCAGACAGCATTTATTTCCACACTGTCTGTTGAAGATGCCCCAGTAATAGTTTAGATTCTCATTGCCCTTTCCCATGTCCAAGCAAATAAGAGCTGAATTCAGGTTTACCTGTGTTGGAAGGTGATTCATCAAGCTGTATTACAGTACTTTCTCTGTAGAAAGAAGGCAAGTTGGAAGGCAGCAGGTCTGATTAGAAATGACTAGTGAGGTAAGACACTGCCACCTAGTGGCCAAAACATCTTTTCCCTTCTTTAACTGTACCGGTACATAGTTAATGGTCATCATTATCAACACATTGTTATTTCCGTATTTTTTTTTTTTGGAGGGGGGCGGGGGGTTGAATCAAGCTTAAAAAGGTAATGACAGAATCACTGATTTCTTGTTGAGGTGCTGGAGAACCATCGCTAGCTGTATCACCAGAAATGAAATTGGGTGAATTATTACAGTTTTACTTTACAGATGGGTATTGATCAAATCGAGCAGATGTCTGAAAGAAAACAAATTATTGTTTTTTATTTATCTTTAGCTCTACCGGGCATCTGCACTGTTTGAGACCATTCGCCATGAAGCCCAGCACAGCACAGACTACAAACTCTCCCTGTTTGACCTGCAAACCTCCTGCTACCAAGCACTTCAGAGGGTCCTTGTCAGCCTAGGTGAGCTAACACACTTCTTATCTCTAATTCTATCCTCATCAAAGGATCAAAAAGAGAAAAAAAAATCTTTTGGGAGAATGTTGTTCATCCAAAGATGAGAACCAGTGCCAAGGAGCACTGAAGCTGCCTTAGTAACACTCTTTATTCTGTTTGTTTCTTAGTTTGTCAACCATCTGTTACATTTTTCTCCCATAGTCTCATAAACTCAGACTTGATTTTGCTCCATAGCATCAAAGATCAGCTTTTAACTTTTATCCATTAATCAGCTTTGACCTCTGAACTCTCCAGGTCACCATGATGAGGCTCTGGCAGTAGCAGAGCGGGGTCGAACACGAGCATTTGCTGATCTCTTGGTGGAAAGGCAGACAGGCCAGCAGGACTCAGACCCCTACACTCCAGTAACTGTTGAGCACATCTTGGACACAGTCAACAGTCAGAGGGCCTTGGTGCTTTATTTCTCCATGGCTGCTGGCTATCTGTACAGCTGGCTGCTGGCTCCAGGAGCAGGTAAGGCTGAGCCTGTGCTTTACTACCAAAAGACTGGTATTGTCTATACCAAACAAATTTGCTCAGAGCAAATAGAATGTTTAAATACAAATTCATTTACATGTTAAACAAGAAACAGAATATAATATATTTACTTTTATATTACATACTCTATATTTTAATTGATGGCTGCAAGAATCACCAGTATGCTACCACAAATACTACATTTAATACACACACACTTAAATTGTTGAAATCAAAGAGGATAAAGGCCTGGACACTGTAGTTTGTTTCTAGCTGCAGGGGTAAGATTGCCAGCTTTAGCACCAAGAGGCCATGCCACCTGCCACTCCTGTTAGGATTTGCCCCCTGCCTTGCTTCACACCCCAGAAGGCATCTGCCAATGAACCATGCTAATTGAAAAAGACACAGACAAACAACATCTTCACACATGCCAACAGGAAATCACTTTGCTGTAACACCAAGTCAGAACAGAAATTTTTCTGCCTTTTCAGCTGCCTGTCTTGGTTTTTTTTCTGTCTGTCTGTCTTTGCATCTTCGCTGGCTTTTTCTTGTCTTTCTTTCTCACTTGTCTTGCTCTGGCTCTGCACTTTATGTAGTTCCACTGCATTATGTTTCTTGTGCTGAAAGTTCAACACAGGCATAGGGATTAAGATGGAGCTCTTTCATGAGTCGTGAAATTCCAGTTCAACAAAAAGCATAGGCAAAAGGATTGGGCAAACTACAGTGCACATTACATGACTATTAGCCTTATTACAAGAAGAGGAAATGAGAGCCATAACCCATGTCCCATGCCACCAGGCCTGAACATTTGATCAAATCCAGCTCCCAGGCAACCAGATGAGCTTGATCCCCCCAGCACTAGTCATATTGATGGGAGGAACACTACAGGGACCAGTGGAGATCTTCAAAGAACTGAATATTGCCCTGGGCTAAAAGGGAGCCACTTGCTCACTAATCGCCTGTCTGTCACTTTCTGGCATAGCATGGCATCCAGCTGGCACACATACAGGGCCTCTTCTAAAGAGTCTGCAATCAGTAAAAAGACCTACTAAGGTCTTAATTACTTCAGTTGTGTAAATTGTATGTGACACTTAATATACTTGCATATGCAAATGCACACATTTACACTTGAGTCACAAATACTGTCTATTCAAATGTTTTAATATAAAACCTACAGTACATGCAGATACATTTACACGTACACAGCATGGACACACACGTGCACAGCTTGTACTCCATCTCACAGTTCGCTCTTCCCCACCCCCTTCTGATGTTCCTTCTCACAACTCAACTGAGCTCTCATGGCGGGCAGCAGATGGCACAGGCAGCCTAGTTTTATCTTTTGTTGAACATTATTTGTTTTATTCATTTTGTGCCTCAGATGCATTACTGCACGTGGCCACATCACAGTTTTTACTTGAAGTGACACATATACACCCATTATGAGTAATACAGGGCTACTAGAAAAAGACCCATGGAAAATGGATTTATTTATTATTTTGTTTAGATTTCACTTAATGAAAGTGATTTTATGCTGTCTTTTGTCTCCACAGGTATCCTGAAGTTTCATGAGGTGTATTTAGGTGAGGGAGTGTCAGAGGGCGGGTCTGAGTTCCAAGAAGGAGGGGGCAGCGGCGTAGTCAGCGGCTCCTCACTAGAGCAGTATATAGCCAGTGCCCGTGAAGCTCTGGGAGTGGAATCCTATTACAGCAGGTGAGATATTTAAAAATGTAAAAACCTGTGCTTCAAGTTCATTGGATCAATCCTTAGTACACACAAAACACAGCTTTGTTGAAAACTCAGTTTTAGTGATCGGTCCTACTGCGTGCTCGTACTATATAACACAGCAAATGATCAAATAATTTTTAAACCAATATTTTTGGTTAAATTATTTATTTTTTATATTTCTTTATATTTATTTTTTGCCTATTGAATTATGAGGTGAAGTGTTGTGTAAGGTGATTAAGACGTAACAGCAGAAGAACATAATAACAATGCCCAGCCAGTGATTAGGTGCTGGTTGGTTTCATGGAAAATCAAAATAAACCCCTGCAAACCTGGATGGATTTACTGTGATTTTAGTCAGACTATTCTGATTAAAGTCACAGTAAAATGTGATCATAATAATCTGATGTTTATTTTGCTAAAATAACTAGCTTGCTGTATTTTATCCTGTACAATTACACTATTACCACATTGCTATATTATTGTGTGGATTATTTGATTAAGTAAAGTACTTTGATGTAAACATCCATTTGACCACTGACCAAAAGATTTTAACACTTTCCCCTCCTCTATTTATGTAAATACAGTGTCTTTTAAGTTTTTGCATCATACTATGATGGAATGTTTTTATGTGTTTCAGTGCCAATCAGAAAACATACAAAACATTTGAATTACTTTTTTTTTACCACAGGTTTGTGTGTTTTTGACTAAGCAGAAAACTTAACACACTCAATTAAATGTTATTTACAAGAAAATGATGGAGAAAGACAGTAAGGTGCTGAATCATTCAAGTGTTCTTCAGGGATCAATCAAATTTACCATCAAACTCCAGTGCAGCACAAAGATTAACACTTAACACATGTATCAACACAGTAAACAGAAGAAGGGTTATTTAGTCATTCAGAGTGTGTGCATAAGTGTGCGTTATTCTGCCCCATTACACCCTGTGATGACAGGCCTCCACTACCTGCCCAAACTACTGGGAACAAATGAGATGGAATAATGGCTCTTCTGATGACCAGAATGTTGAACTCTCCTAAAAGCAGCAAAGCTGACAAGTAAAGGGAGGAAGAATGGGATGATTTACTGGTTGAATAAGGATATAGAGAAAGACTAAATCAGTGTTGTAATAAAAAAAAAAAATCTGTCTTGGATAAGGCCTAACAGACACCAAGGAATGCAGTCAGGGGACACAAGAAGCTTGGTGAGATGCATCAATCGTGAGAATCACTCAGTGACATCAGTAGCTACACACAACATTTGATGTTCGCCTTGTTTCTCTAGTTGGTGTTTGATCTGGGTGTCCAGCTGGTCTTCCCAGTGCCAGTCACTGCCACCCTAGCAGCTTGGCCCTCCTGCCCCATTACCAGCTCATTTACTACTCCAATGGGAAGCTGCACACACACGGCTGTGCCTCGATGGGCACAATATGGCACCACTTACCAGTCCATTCATTGTGGAGAGTAGACAGACAGGGAGGCGGCACTTAGAAAATGAGTGGAGATACAAATGAATAGAATAACAGAAGAGAGAGTAGACCTTAAGTGTGAAAAATAACAGAGGGCGTATAGAAAGGGAAGGAAGAAGGCGTTACGGCCACAGAAAACTGTGTACGCTATTTCCTCAAATAAAAAGTTCAGTTAATTGCTGAGTCTCTATTAACAGTGGCCAGTGGGGATAACTAGTTACATGTAATACTTGTCTAATTAAATTACTAAATAAATGCAACTGTAATTAGTTACAGTTACTGAAAAAAGTATTACATTATAAATTTCTGTGATATGTAGAATTGAGGAAACAGATTGCAACGAACCAAATGCCCCACCCCCACCCTAGCAAGAAATTTGTACCTTAATGTGTTACACAAGCCTAATTAGAGCATTTTAGCATCTGTAGTAAATAAAGGCCTCAGTCTTCATTTGAGGAAATTGTTATTTGAGCCCTCTTGGGGTACATGTGTATTGACACATGTACCTCAAATAAGAAGCACTCTTCCAAAATTTAAAAAGAAATAATTTGACTAATGTGGGCAAACATAGCCACACTGACTACACTACTGTGTGAGCAAGCAGCTGACATAATAGTTGCATGATATGGGTGAGATGTGAAAGCAGGAAAAAAAGATGGGGAGAGTGATGATGAGATGGTGTTTGTGGGCTGGGGGAGGCTGACTCCCACATGTCTTCATCACCAGCACTATAATGAAAGGATTTAACTCTGCTTACCATCAGGGTGTTGGACCATGCTTGTGAAATTAGGCCAAATGTGTGTGGGTTGAACAGTGTGCATTTTTAGTAGACCAAGGATGTGTGTAGTTGATTTATCCACAAAGAAACAATGTCAGTCTGTGTATTGTCTACTTTATCCCCTTTTTTCTTGCCAACATTTCTATGGTTGTGTGTCTCTCACTCCCTTTTTGTCTTACATATTTTTCCTCTTGGTCTTTTTCAGGGGGTGTTCCAGTAGTGAGACGGAGAGTGAAGCTGGAGATTTATTGGACCAACAGTTTGAGGAGCTCAACAATAAGCTTAACTCAGTCACTGATCCAACAGGCTTCCTTCGCATGGTGTCCAGAAACAACCTGTTCAACAGGTAGGAGATGGTTCATAACCGCTTGCTGTTGCTATGCTCTTACAAAAACATGACCTTAATCTATGACTTAAAGTACTCCTCAGGCCCACATTTCCACAAAGAGAAGAAAATATCTGGTTGGATAAGGAGATTCATGGGTATTTTGGCTCATCTGTGAAAAGAGTCCTTTTTCCATTGTTTAGCTGGCGCTGAGGCAGCATGTGAATCCTCTTTATTAAATAGACTGAGTAGAGCCAAGCTGCTAAAGCCCTTATCAAATGCCTGCTCTGATGGGGTTTGGGGGTGTGTGCCTTTGTGTGTGTGTTTTAGATGTTTACACCCATATTTGTTGTGCTGGTTGATGACTGTCAAGATCTCAAGGAGTCTTCCCTGGTTTGCTTAGGATGATAGTCAATGATTATGTAGCGTATTAATTTACCTTGTTCTGATTGGTTATGTATACTAACTGAATGTGTGGATTTGTGCATATGTGTGTCTGGGTCATATTTCCCTGTCCTCGTCCACAGTTGAGCTGCTCTTTGATGAGAGGGTAATTCCAGCTTTAATTGCATCTTGGTGCTCATTAAGCCCCTTTAATGGGCTGCCGGTAATAATCCGCTCATTCTTTTGGGCTTTAAAAACTTTAAATTATAAAGCTCCCCATGCTTACAAGCCTATCACCTATCACAATGCAAAGGCTAGAGAAAACATGCACCTTACAGTTTGATGTAAACAAAACAGTGGACTTTTTGGTGCTTTTCCACCTCATAAGATTGATTTTCCATTTGCCCATTGTTTTTTCCTGTTATATTGATTATAAGTGGCATAATGACAATACCTGTATTTTAGAATAAACAGACAATTATTTAAAAGGCTATTATTAAATTATATCTAAATAATCAATATAGCTACAAGGAAATAAAAGCTTTATGCATGCAGTTCTTGGTCTTCATCTAGTATTACCATTGATTGCCTGATTTTAGCTCTACGATCTAATCTACAGCTAGAAGCTTGGAAGGATTACTATAGAAGGTGAGAATGAAAGTCTCCTCATGTCTAATCTCCTTGCTGTGTAATTGAATACTCTTTTATGTACAGTAAAATAATAATGTATTGAGATTGTCTATGATCTTGATTAAATTGTCAGTAAGCAGGTAAACACTGTTACTAGACCTGGTTGTCCATATCAAAAGGGCTAAGTGACCACTAGCTGAATGAACAATGATTTTCAGCAAAATGTATTGTCTGTAGAAAAATGTATGATTTGAATCTTTTTTGAAATCGTATATTAAACAAATGGAAAATGGGTTGCATTGTACACTTTCTCATACGCGTCTTGTTCACTTATGCACACATACACTCACTCCTATGCCACAGAGAACACCTTTTAGGTTCAGTGTCTTGTCCAAGGACACCTCTACATATTAGCGGGAGGAGCTAGGGATCAAACTGCCAACCTTGCAGTTTGTGGACGACCTGCTCCCCCTCGTGATCCAGAGCCACCCCACCTTTCAGCTCACACAAATCAAAAAAGGCAGCCACTAAATTCAATCTTCACCTTCAGCCTTGCTGCTCTTAGTGTTTTCTTTTCAGTGTTTTCCTCTACACTTGACACTCACTTTCTCCAGCTCCTTTCTCATTCTTCCTGTCACGCTAACAAATGATTGTTTGCTTTCCCATGGAGGCTCATGCCAAGGCCTGGGAGAGAGACAGAGTGTTGGGAGGCTGGAGGGGAGCCAGTGGCCTGGGGCTTCCAGAAGGGCAGGATAGATGTCTGTTGGCTGAGGCCTGGAAGAAACTCTGGCTGGTGGAACAGATGGAGTGTAGTGATGTGTGGCCATAAAGTTCAGCCCTGTGTACCTACAGCACCAAAGGCTCCTAACCCCACGGCCACTATTAGCACTAGCTGTTGGCATGTTGTATGTCATTGCCTGAGCAGGGAGCTGTCATTTCTGTCTCATGTACAACAGCCATGCTTCCAAGCACACAACTTGTTTCTGTATGTTTTAAAATTTCAAAGTTGTGTAACATTGGTGTTTTTTAAGACACCGTCCTCTTCCATCATGGAGAAGTTTTGATTATATATCTACAGTAGGTGAACCTGAAACAGCTGCAAATTCTTTATCCTCCAGTAGTGAGGATAAAGAAGTAGCTCATTGAATGTAGAGCGGTTGTGTTGCTACTATCACAATGCAATACTGCCATCTTGTGGAGGTTTGTATACATTCAACATGTAACGGCATCACATGCATGGACTGCCTTTGTTGCAGCCTTTTCTCTAGTGTCAGCCTTGATCTCCTTCAGAGAAATAAGCTGAGATGTCTGTGTGTTGAGTCTTTACAACTTGTTACATACTAATCACAAATAAACTACAGAGGCAGTTTCTGCATCTTGTTTGAACCATGTCTGATGTAACACGATGCAGCTGGATATGGACTACAAAAGCTGTCTTTCAAACATGATGGTTTGAATTTAAACGCTTTGATTTTTACAAGCCGTGAATAAGTTGTACTTTTTTTTTTTTTTACATAGAATGATTTTTAAATCAAAGGTTTAACTGAATTGTCCATAAACCTGTAAGCAACAGAGTACACGTGCATTTCTAAATACAGTTTTAAATCACATACAATATGCATTGACACCAATAATTATTATATGAAATCAACAGAGAGCCTCTCAGTATTGTGTTCCTTTTTTCTTATATTTCTGAAGTTGTTGTGGGATTTATGATAAAAAAAAAATTTAATGAAGACAAATGCAAGGACAAAAAATGTATTTGTAGGGAGGAAAAAGAGAAAAAAGACAGATCTGTTTGGGCTTTTTTAATATAAATGATAAAAGTTGCTATCATTATCTGTTTAAAAGGTTTGTGTACACGATGATAATATAGTGTTTTTATTTTTTCTAACAGGAGCTGCCAGAGTATGACCAGTCTGTTCAGCAACACTATGTCTCCTGCCAAAGATGGTAGCTCTTCCCTGCCTCGGCGCTCCAGCAACCTCAGCAAGCCTCCACTCAGGGCTCTTTATGATTTGCTGATTGCACCGATGGAGGGGGTGAGCACTGCCTTTATGGGTCATTGCCTCTTGATTGATGTAATTGTGTGGGAGAGAATCGAATGTGAGAAAATGCAATTATGAGAAATAAAATAGAATGAAATGAATGTATTCATGTACTGTATGTTTGTACTAAGCCATTTTTTTTCTTTCAGGGCTTGATGCACTCCAGTGGTCCTGTCGGCAGACACAGACAGCTGGTCATGGTGCTTGAGGGAGAGCTTTACCTCATTCCCTTTGCTCTACTTAAAGGAAGCTCCTCTAATGAATACCTGTATGAGCGCTTCAGCCTTATTGCTGTTCCCTCCATCCATGGCCTTGGATCCAGTGCAAAGGTTACACTTGTTATTTATATGATTTTTAAAAATTACATTATTTGACAAACTATCATCTAAAATTGTTTTATACAATTTCCAATTTTTTAAGAGCCTACAAAATTAACAGTACTGAATTATGCAGAATTACCCATTATTGAGTCTGCACTGAAATGTAACCCTTGTTTACATGCACTCAGACTCACTCCCGGCGTCCTGGACCAGCTCCTTGTGGTGGTGTCTCTATGGCAGCAGTAGTGGGAAACCCAAGACTGCCATCACCTGTGATGGATCGCTGGCTGTGGGGACCCATGCCCTCCGCAGAAGAGGAGGCTCTAATGGTGGCTGAACTCTTGGGCTGCCAACCCCTGGCTGGCTCTTCTGCCACCAAAGAAAGGGTCATGAGTGCCCTCACACAAGCTGAATGTGCACACTTTGCCACCCACATTTCTTGGAAACTGGCAGCTTTGGTGCTAACCCCAAATCCAGAAGGTGTACCTGGTGGGGCAAGTGCAAGTGTGGGAACAATGGGAAGGGGTGCAGGAGGAAGGAGAGGGAGCAGTAGCAGAGGCAGAAAGGGTTCCGTTGGAAGTGGCTATACCATCCCAGAGTCTCTCCACATGCAGGATGACAGCAGCGATGTGGAGAGCATCTGTGACAGTCCGCCCCTACAGGAGTTCCTGCTTACTGCTGCAGATATATTGGACTTACGCCTCCCTGTCAAACTGGTGGTGTTGGGGTATGTGAGCTGGTTGAATGACATTTAAAATTATATCTTGATGTTGTCATACTGTGGATATGGATTAAGGATCAAAGCTACAGTAGACAGAAATCTGAAAAAGCGCCACAATATGAAAATACATAACTCTACATGCAGCTCTGTCCAAAACATAGACAATATGCATTATCTCACAAAAGTGAGTACACCCTCCACATTTCTGCAGATATTTAATTATATCTATTCATGGGACAACACTGAAGAAATAACACGTTGGCACAATGAAAAGTAGTCAGTGTTCAGCTTATATAACAGTGTAAATTTATTGTTCCCTCAAAATAACTCAAAATACAG
>JAQQAE010005986.1:0-17102 GCA_029823295.1 Pseudamia nigra
TTTTATTTTT
Organism: Pseudamia nigra; assembly: GCA_029823295.1. Classification (NCBI taxonomy): domain Eukaryota; kingdom Metazoa; phylum Chordata; class Actinopteri; order Kurtiformes; family Apogonidae; genus Pseudamia; species Pseudamia nigra. The sequence goes on from JAQQAE010005986.1 coordinate 11, forward strand.
TATTTTTCCCCTTTAAAGGTTTCAGTTTGTTTTTCAATTGCGTTGTACAGGTTATAGGTCACATTAATGGTGGAAAAAGTTGTGAAATTATTTATCTTGTTGTCAGTTTTACATCACAAAAACCTGGCATTTGAACAGAGGTATGAAGACTTTATGTATCCATTGTATCTTTTCAGTATTATGTAACCAGTGGTGGGTAGTGCTCAAGTACATTTAGTCATTTACATGTTGAGGAGTTTTTTCTTCTACTTCTGAGAGTAGTTGTTTTGTAGCATACTTTTTACTCTTACTCTTACATTTGTGATAAAAAAAAAAAATTACATGTACTCTTTGCTGCACTTCAATCAGTAGGAGTACAAAATGGTTGGAAAGAAAGCAAAAAATAATCTAAAAAAAGTCAACTAAAAAATTATCAAAGTGAATAAACTATGCAACAAAATTAGCAAAAATGTGTAACAAATAAAGCAACAAAATGAACAAAAGAATCAAGAAAATTAGCAAAAATAACAAAACATTCAAGTAACTTGTAAAATGAACAAAACTAGTACATACACAGAGAGCACAGACCTCTGCCACGCAGCTCATTTTCCCCCATAATGTAATTAGCACCCAACAACAATAGGCCTACATTTATTTAATCTACATTATTGGATTCCTTGACCATAAAAACATACCCATATCATTTGGAATCACATTCATATCATTATTAGTTCAACAGTTATTAACAAAAATCCAAATTTCCCATAATGGTGATTTTCTCCTGGACCTACAGTAGCTCCATAACTACTGAAGATACTGTTTGCTCTACTGAGTCTAAGCTACAGTTGTAGTGTAGCGTATCAGTACCTTTATTTGCTATGAGATATGAATAAATCTATATGATATCTACGTGATATATGCGGTAGGACAGAATGTGAACTTATCATACATTTTTTTATTGACCCTAGGCATTTATTATGGCGTTACAGGCAAAAATACTTGAATTGGCCCAATCTTCCAATGATAAAAAAATCCTTCAAAAAATTTGTTGATCCAGACGGTGATCCAGATCACTCCCAAAATCGAAGTGAATGGTCCTTATGCCATGTTCAACCTACCCTGAAAATTTAATCAAAATCCATCAGAACTTTTTGAGTTATCTTGTTAACAGACAGAAAGACACACAAACGGGACAAAAACTTAACTTCCTTGACCGAGGTAAGGGTGAAATGAAGAAAATAAATTAGTAAATAAAAAATCAACAAAATAAGCAACATTATGATCAAAATTCTCCAAATAATCAAGAAGGCTTAAAAAAAGCCACAAAAAAGAAACATTGTTAAAAAAATCTAGTTAAAAATGAATAAAATATGCAACAAAAATCACCCAAAAAGATCAAAATAATCACTGAAATAAAGAAAATGATCAAAATACCTGTTTGAAGGTAGTAAATTAGGTAAAAAATAATAATAATAAATTCAACACTAAGAAGTTACTCACTACTTTTTATGAAATACTTTTTTACTCTTACTCAAGTATGTTTTTTATGAGTACGTCTACATCTACATGAGCCATTAGAATAAAAAAATAACAATACTTTTACGGTACTTGAGTGCTGTTTTTGTGCATTCTTCCCAGCTCTGCATATTGCTGATAAATGTGCACCCTTTTCATAATTAAAGCAGCTATGATGCATAGTTTTATACAGGCACACGTATAAATTTGGATCCTGGCTAATGACTGTCTTATCCGAAATGTTATCATAACTAAGTACCTGTGTTGGCGCCAGTTTTTTTTGACATCTGTGAAAGGTGACTCACATTAACCACAGAGAAATATTATGAAATAAATAAGGCTTTATGCTCATTGATATAAACACATTTGATCACACAGGAAAAAAAAAAAAGGTAAACAAAGAGACCAAATTAAGGCCTTGTGTTTATTGTGATGGATTGTACAGCTAAAGCAATTTCACGTCAGTGAAAGTTGTTTTGTTGTTTGTACTGTAAAAAAATTAATGGCAGTAAATGGCTTCTTCTAAAAGAGGGCAGATAAGCTGCCACATATACTGTATCTACAGCGGCAGAGCAGAAACAACCTGTAAGGCAGAGGGGCAGCTGAGACTATTGACTTACTGTCAAGTCAGTCTATATTGTCATTTAAAAGTTCTTTTTACATTTCAGAATAATCGTCATGCCTTCATGGTCTCTTTGCTCAGATCACCACGGGTATGAATGTCTGTGTTAATAATATACTTAGCCAATCCCATAGCCTGGCTTCTATGCTATAGACTTTATCTGTTCTGAATATTTAACAGCAACATGAAAGGATTTTATAGAAACTATTATGACAAGTTTTATTATCAAGATCAATGCCATAATAGAGGCAAAGAGAAAATCAGCTCTGGTGTTGTGCTATGAAAAGTACAGACATGAATTATGCAGAAGTATGAAAAGTCAGAGAGAGAGCGAGAGCGAGAGAGGGAGAAAGAGAGGCTAAGTTTCCACACGTATACACATACACACTAAAATTCCTTTCCGAACCCAATTAGGCTCTGTATGTCTGTTTGATCCATGGCACCGCATGGATGCAAAACCAACACAAACAAAGTCCTCCTCTGGAGATTACATAACCCAGTACATTGTGAATATCTCTCTCTCACCTCCATTCTTTCCTTCTCTTGCTTTGACTCTCTCTTTTCGTGCTCATTCTCTTGCATCAGGCAGGGTTACTGCCAGACACTGGTCTTACGCTCCTTCCTTTTTCATAATGTAACTCAGAGGGATCTGGGTGAACCAGGTGTGACAAAAACATCATAACTTAATCATGGAGACGAGGCAATAAAGTTAAAACTGCAGGAACCTGAGAAAACACAAACTTTTCAGGTAATGGTATTTTAAGCCATCAAAGTTCCCTGCGGTCATTAAAATGAAATACACATCAACATATCAGTAAGGTTCTGAGCCAGGAAAACACTTCAAAGTTACCTCTGTGTCAAACTGAATAAGGAAAGTCTGGATTCTGCTCCTCCATACAGTATTAATAAAAATGTGCACTATGGACAATGAAAACGTACTGTATGTTTTTGCTGACCACCAATACAATACATTGATTTGTGCTGTTTTCATAAAATGCAACCCCCAGTTTCAGTGAAGTTGGGACGTTGTAAAACTTAAATAAAAACAAAATACAACGATTTGCAAATCTTTTTCAGCCTATATTGAATTACATACACTATAAAGGCAAGATATTTTATGTTCAAAGTGATTAACTTCATTGTCATTTTGGATATGATACCTGAAACTTGTTCCAGAAAGCTGGGACAGTGGCATGTTTACCACTGTGTTCCATCACCTTTCCTTTCAAAAACACTCAATAAACACTTAGGAACTGAGGACACTAATTGTTGAAGCTTTGTGAGTGGAGCTCTAGCCCATTCGTGTTTGATGTACGATTTCAGTTACTCAACAGTCTGGAGTCTCTGTTGATGTTTTACGCTTCATAATGTGTCACACGTAGTCAACAGGAGACAGGTCGGGACTGCAGGCAGGCCAGTCGAGTACGTGTACTGTTTTTTAAATGTCACATTATATTTTATTGAAGTTTAAAGGTAGACTGTGTTAAAATACACAGCAAAAACATGCAAAGACCTAAAGACAAAAATAGCAACAAAAGACAAAAAACAAGAAAAACAATATGAAAAGATTAAAATGAAATAAGGCAAAATACAAAAAGTTATGAGACAGAAAAAGTCTAAAATAACATAAAATAAACATAAATAAGCAAAAATATACAAAAAACTCTGAATACTGCCTAAAAATAACTGCCTAATAATAACGTGACTATTACACTAAATTCTCACCATTACAATATCACAATATTTCATATAAATCAATATACGATTTGAACATTTACATTATATGTACAAAGGAAAAACCTTTCTACTGTAAGTCACCAGGCTGCTGTTCTAGAGGCCTAAAATATTAATCTGATGAGGTGAAGACAGATGTGAGAATCACCAAAAAGAACTAAAATGACTAGGCAGACGCTGCACCTTTAAAGGTCCACGTGGTTTGCATATCAATACAATGTCATTAGGACCGTTTCACAGAAATCTCTTTACATAGTAAATTGAGCTGAAATAACATTCTTTACACTCTGAAAGGTAAAGTGTCTGTACATCACCATCAAATAGATGTAAATTAGATTGTCATCTGGCACATCGCCATAGTATAGTATTCAAAGGCACGCAGGGATTTTTAGTGTCACGCATGATTCACCAGCCTCCTCCTCTGACGACCTTTCCCATTTTAAAGACTAATAGTGCTGCTGAATTTCCACATATTTCATTGTCTTTATCAGGACAGATTGATGCCATTCACTGCATTTCAATTTGTCCCACTTGAGACCGCTACGTTTCTCCTTCCATTAAAAAGGTTGATGAATTCTGAGCACCAAGAGCCACTACATCAACTTTCTTTTGCTCTGAGTTAGATCTGCACACAGGCCATAAGTTCATATTTGCCAACAGGTCTGTCATAAAAAAACAAAGACATCTCTTACAGGGACAGACTGTGACGTTACACTGTGATGAGATCCACATGGAAAAGACAAAGAAAAGGTACAAACAGTGAGGTCTAAGAGAATATAGTATATCTAGTGCATGTCTAGTCAGAATTTTGTTCATAGTTGCTAAGATGCCAAAGGAAATGTATCTGAATCTTATACATATACATGGGTAATCTGATGTTATTATGATATGTAGAAGGAAACAGATTTTTCATTCACTCGGGGGAGTAAACGAAGGTAAATAGTTGCCAAGCGCTTACATACAGCATGTAAACATAATTCCACATTTCAGCAGACCTTTTAGTTAAACTAAAGAACACATTGCCCCATAGCAAAAAGTAATCTCTTTTTCTCTTTTCTGTCTCTTATGTATTTTCTATCCACTGCCATGCTATTGTGAAAAGCCACAGCTGGCACAGTCTGACAGACATTGCCAAATAGTGTCCATTAATGTTGGAGGCCCACTCTGCCTGCTGATGGCTAATACCAGCTACTGGGTGAGAAAGCGTCAAGACTGATTTCTAATTACTGATTTACCAATCCTTTGATCAGCTTTGACTCAGAAACAGCCTCTGGCCTCTGCACCTACAAACAGCCAGAGCAGGGGCTTATGCGATGCTGGCGTCTGTGATGGTGTGACGCTTAAATGCATTTCACTGTGACAGAGCGTGACTCTGGTTTCCTCTGAGCTCTGGTAATGAGCTCTGTGCATGATGAGAAACTGAATTTGTACAATAAGCAGGTTGCAGATGGACATTAACAGTCTGCATTGTTGTGAAGCCGTGAAGAAATGGATTCAATCTATTCCCATCTCCACTCGGGTGTTATTGGGGATGCATAGGGCACTGCTGCTCCCTCTGGATTGGGCTAATTGCAGTATTTGTCAGCAGTTCATTTCCATGCAAGTTATTGTAATGTGCTAGCAAGGCACAAAGAAGCCATGAGTAGAGAGCCACACTGCAGATTTCACTGTAATCAAGGTTGCTGGAACTGCTTGGAGATGAGAGGAAGTATGTGACTTACAATTCCCTCAGCTGATGTGCAAGTGTCATTGCGACAAGGTTTTAATTGGTCAGAGGAGGCAAGCTCTCACACACTGGACACAGGAGGTACGGAAATTGGCATATGGACGCTAGACCGCCCTCCTGCCTTTGCCGTAGCCATTCATATGCAAACATTGTGTCAGCTGGTCTATTTTTACATCTAATTACCATGTTTTTTGTCAATCCACAGAAACACATTGAACCATGTTCAGCTGAGGATGGACATAAAAAGCACATATGCAGTACAAATGTTTACATACAAAGACAATGGACAATATGAATAATTAGCATCACATGATGGTTTTACCAGCCCAGAGCAGCCAAGCAACATGTTTATCAATAGTATGACAATTACAGTCTTAACAGGAATAATATGACTATAGATGGCTGAGGATGTGGTGAACAACAAAACAACCTCACAGCTTTACATACTGTACGTTGAATACTGACTCACTAGAATCAGTAATTTATGCGATTATGGTCACTTTAAATAGCATTAGTTGCATCTTAATCTATAATCTCTTGTATAATTGCTACTTCACTATATTAGAAAATGCAGACTATACAGATAGTATGGCTATGAATAAATTTTATTTTCATAGATTTCTTGGATGTTGTAATGGCAGTATGAGATGTAATTAAGCAACGACCTGAATCAGAATAAACTTAAAACACAGTTTTCAGAACACGAGTTGATATAACAGGATTATATCACAGGTTCAAACTCTGCTCCATCATAGTCAATGTCATTGTGTCCTTGGGCAAGACACTTCACCCACCTTGCTTTGTATGAATGTGAATGAATGAATGTTTGGTGGTGGTCAGAGAGGCCGTTGGCACAGATTGACAGCCACATTTACATCAGTCTGCCCCTGGGCAGCTGTGGCTGCGAATGTAGCTTATCACCACCAGTGTGTGAATGTGGAGTGAATGAATAATGGAATCAATGGAAAGTGTCTTTGAGTGTCCAGAAAACCACTATATACATCCTATCCATTATTATTATTATTATTATTATAAAGATTTTTTTCTGCAAACAGTTTGAGATCGTGCAAGCAAACAATGGATTGCACAATAAGGATGCAATGTATGTATTCATATTGGTTTGTCTGTTTGCTTGCAGGATTACGTAAAAACTACAGGACAGATGTTGATGGAATGTTCACCAGAGGTCAGGATGCAAATTCTGGATCAATTTTTCACTTTCTTTAACATTACGAGATAGGGCCATTCATCAAACTCCGTCCAGTAGTTTTGCGTAATCCTGCTAACAAACACACAGACAAACACAAACCAACATGATCACATACCCTCCTTGGCTGGTCAAAAAATAACAGCCTTGGCAGAGGTATGCACTCTCTGAGTGCCCTCAAGTTTAATACTGCACTCCCATTATGCGTTTGCTGTGGAATTTCATTTTACAGGAATATCATTTAAACATTTTTATATAATTATTTTGATGCCATATTTACATACTGTATCAGCTCAGCATAATTGTAAATGGTCAGCCCTCAGTAATCTTCAAATTTAGAGTAAAGAGATAAAGAGGACTGCTAGATACTTAAGGGTCATGGCCATCTGATCTGGTCTGTTCTTTGCAATAAAGCAGCAGCATGAAGGCTGATCAGCTTTCAGCAGGTCAGCAGGACATATTGAGAGCATTTCCCTTTATCACACCAGTTCGTCGCAGAGGCCTTGTAATGAATGCTTTACAGCAGCAGGTGCATACACGTTGAAGCCAAAGCATCTACATATGGTTGATGTCAAAATCTTTAGCCTTCCAATGAAATTGAATGATGTGTTTTTCCAGATTTTTGTCACTTGCTATTTAAGAGAGTGTCATGTTTTTAACAGAGCATTTCAAAGCATGCTAGTTTCATTTAGAAACAGTAATTTATTTTGATTTGCAAAGAAAAACAGAATTATTTTAGGAAAACAAAAACGACCAGGTTTAATATTATTAACCCCTAGAATACTTTTATATTCAGTCAGAAATGTGTAAACTGATGTTAAAGCTAAACATTTGTTCAGTACTCACCGTTACAGGCACACATGCCAAAAACAAAAATATAAGTTTAGATTCGAAAAGGATTGTTGATGGACACAAAGAAGGAGAAGGATATACAGAGTTAACAAGGTGTTTCCCAGTATCCAGAACTGGAGTGAGAAGCATGGACAACATTTGAAAGAGGATTACATTTTCATAAGGGGCTAATAATGTTGACCTCAACAGTACATACAGTAAATTTAAGACACTTCTTATAATATAATAAAGTTATACAGCATTTTCTTCAGTCTATCTTTTTTGGATCAAAAAGATACATTTGATATTTCTTTAAAAATCTGGTTTCTGGAGGATGTGTTGAATGATGCCCAAATGTCACATGTGACTTGTCCTGCACTGAATGTTGCCATTCAAAGTTAACAAAAAGAGCTGTATGTTAAGAAAAAAATCAAATTAAGTAAATATTTAAACATTCATTTTATAATCTGTAAAATGAGCTCAAGATTGTGCGTCAATGCCCCCTGGTGTGGCTATTATAGCCTGGGTACTGGGATAAAGGAATGAAAGCATGGAGCTGGAAATACTCTGCAGACAGCCCCTATGCTACATCTGGAGTTGCTATAGTAACCATTTCCCAAGAGAAACCCAGCTGACAATCAAGTCTTGTTAAAATTATATGTTTGTGTGTGTGTGTTTGCGCATGTTTGTGCGTGTACTTGTCAACTGGGTGACAGAACGAGACAGAGTTTAATCTCAGCAGATTAAGTATGTCTGTGTTTATCATAAGACGCCCATAAAAGACAGTGTGGGATCACAATCAACCAGGATTTATAGGATTTCCACACTAATGACTGGCCTGTGGAGGATAGCATGTTAAAAACTCAAGATAGGAAGATGAGAGGGGCAAGAGAAACATAGTGAGGGAGAAGATTAGTTGAGGAACAGAGATCGAGAAAAGGAGGGAGAACCAAGGGGTGCGAAAAAGGGTCATGGGAGAATTAGAGGGAGAAACAGAAAGAGAGACAGCAGGAGAGAGGCACAGTGTATGGTTTAATTAGAAGGGCTATAAATAACCTGGGGCCTGACATTTGAACATGGAGACCTACTGAATGTCTCTCTGTGTTTTCTGCTAGATGTGCCTGATGTTTGAACACATGCCACCTCTCCTCCTCCTCAGGTTCACTCTCGTCGTCGTGTTGAGTCTCTCTCTGCCTCTCTCAGTTTTCTGTCTCCCACACATGCCAACACTCAGACCCACATATACACACATCAGTCATGTCAAAATATAATCCTTGCTATATATATGTACCAAGCGGAAGTGAAAGTGACATATCAAAAACAGGTTTTTCATTAGCTGTCAGAAAGAGGAATGAACTTACAGACAGACTTGGCAACCCAGTATGATGTCAATACCCAGCCACTTATAGCTCACTGTGACACCGACTCCCAATCTCCTGCATTCAGAAACATATTTGTCACTTTCTGTTGACACTGGAACAGAAACTCTGCCAGGGCTCTGTTGACAGGTCTGTTGCATACTGTATAAGCGGGGCCTTTCGGGTCAGTGAGAATAATGGTAGGAGCATCTCTATGCATCACAACTCTGGTTTTACATCGATGATTGCGTTTGAATGATTTTATGCAATTTTAAACACCCTTGAATTGCCTTTAAAGCCTACAACTATTTCTGCGAAAGTTGCTATGGGAACTCCTGTTGCTTCAACATGAGGTATGGGCAAAATATCAAAGCTGGGAAGCCGGGAAGCAACATAATACGGATAATTACAATATAATTTTAAAGAAAGGTGAGCAAAAAAAGAAGGTGGAGTGGTAAAATAAGTCTCTGTGGAAAAAACACAGGAGGGGATGAGGACTGAACAGACAGGAGAATGCACTTGAAGTGAAAGAGGAGTCACAGAGGTTGTTCATCTCTGTCTCAGGAGAACCATCCTGATTTGCCAGCGATAAGTCCAGTCATTACTCACTAAAGCCCAGCAGTAACACTTCTAAACCTCCCTCTCCCTTCTTCATCTCTGCTTGCACCCATCCATCTTTCCCACCCTGGATGCTAATAACATTCATAGGTGTGGGGGCGAGGTTGGCCTTAGACATGTATGAACAGATATACAATAGATCAGTGGACAGATGATCAAAAGAAGTGCAGAGGTGGTGACCAGGCCAAAGCACAGTAAGAGGGAAGAGGAGCAAAAAGGGCCATCAATGCTAAAACTAGTCTGAAGCTGTGGATGTCTCGATTTTCAAGTCAGTTTTGTTTAATGCTATTATACTCTCAGGTTGGGGAAATGCAAAACAATTAAATTTGCAGTATTTGTTTGCTTTCCCTGGAGGGGATGCAAAAAAACAAGCAATTATTACTGCGGCTCTGTGGATAAATGAATGAAACAGAACCTGCATCAAACTTTTGACTCTGCAGACCTCCCTCCTAAAAATACCATAGTGCATTTCATGAAACGTGAACCTGTGTTGCATGTTGAACAACTGTTAGTGTGCCTCTGTGAGCTGGCATAACTATGTGTGCCATTGAAAGCCTTTTTTCTCATTCAATAGGCTGGTAATAAGGTTTTAGTCCGCCAATATGGTGCAGCTGATAAGCACAAAGGCCAATAATCCATACAAATATTAACCCAGGTTTCAGAAATGGCTCTGTTGAATGAGTGAATTTGTGCAGCTTCCTTAATGTCAACGTGCATGTACAGCCAACAGTTGTGTGTACAATGCACATGTTTGCTTACACACTTATTGGATCATTCTAAAAACAAGATTTGTAATCAAAACGTGTAAACAAAAAAGCTTTATAGAGTTGCTGGCAAATTTCTCTGGTTTGCAGCTGAATAAAAAACCTCTGGTGTGTGTGGATAAAATGGAGCAGCTTAGTGTGCATGGTCATGGAAAAGTGAGCCTAATTTACTGAAGTTCTGTTCAGTTGGAATGGAATATCCAAAAGTGGCCATTTATGGGAACTCGGGAGTGTCTGTTTCAACATTTGTCTAGCAACTTTTCCTAAGTTATTTACCTGTTGAGGTGTATGTTTTGTATTTAGTATTTCTGCACATATTCCTAGGTAGTATTTTTTCATAAGACTCCTGCCCCAGTTCTCACTTTCTTTTAGATCTTTAAAATTTTTCTTCTTTTGCTTCATCCCATGGAGCTTCTTCTGTTGACAACAGCCCCGAGCCTTATTCTGTGAGATTTATGTAAACCTTGCCTACTAAAGATGAAATGACAAATCCCCCCTCAGCATCTTATAACTTTTGAATTTTCAAGACTTTTATACTTTTTGGGCTTCAGCACAACTGCAAGAAAAAACTGCAGATAAATACAGCTACAAAAAGAAGTGCAAGAACGGTTCAAAATAATACATTCTCATTTCCAAGTCATCGCATACTGATGCAAAGAGCAACACGAGTGCGCCATATTATGATAAACAGGGAAGTCCAACAGATAATCAACAAGCACTGTTGAGATTTTCATGAGGGATTTTGGACAGGGTGAGGGGTCAGGTTGAGGAATGGATACAACATGCATAGGAATACACTACATTAAGTGGGACTCCACTCCCAGTACCACATAGAAGTCAATGTACTTGATGCACCTCCATAACCATCCCAGCCTCCACTAGCAACCCGCCAACTTAACAAGGTCACATGGCAAGATCAGGTGCTCTGATAATTTGAGATCACGACCAGGTGTGAACATGTGATGACTTGGGAGTAATGATGGGTTGTTCAAAAGTTAGTACATCAAAAAATTGGTTGTATTACAACTTTAATTGTCATTACCCTGAGAAAGAATATAATGCTTGATTGACAACTGAAATGGAAGGTGGAGTCTCTGCAGTCAAAAGCCTCTGGAACAACATCTTAAGCAAAGCTTTTCTACCTTGTGATATGGTCAGTTCAAACCCACTAATTTCATTATAGATCCCTTGAAGGAAATAAATAAATTTTTATCAAGCTGAGGTCAATACATTTGCACCAAAAGGATCAATAAGTCACGAACACAGAAACCGCACAAACCTGGCTGGAAATATACACTGGTTATTTGCGGTTCATTTATTTGTAATTTGTGCACACTAGCCCAACAATGAAGAAAACCACTGTGAACCTACTTTACTTGAGACAGGACAAGCAAGGAGATTCATGACTTGCACTTTGCACATCTATTTTGAATCATCATGGCAAAAACATTTATTATAAGCATGTCATTCATAAAATATGGGTTGATGACAAACCAATGTATATATTGTTACTCATAATATTGATTGAGCAAAACAGAATATTTCCAAAATCAGAAGTAGAAATAAAATGTGATTATTAATTCTGATAGTATGCATCTGTTGAGATATTAAACAACATTTTCCCCCTGACTGTCCCTCTGTATCTCACTAAATGTAAACACATGCCAAGCACAGAATTATAGAATAAGCTCTTCCCTTTGAAAAGCCAGACCAGGCCACAGATCCCAGTGCTGTTGTGCTCATCTGTGGCCTCCAGGTAGTCACTGTGCCAATGTATAAGCCAAGCCAAATCCCTCTCTGTGCCGGCTAATGTAGGCATTCAGGAAGGCCAGACTCTGAAGTAAGTCAGTGGAGCATGGAAGACACACAGATACACACACAGACACATACACATGCATGTTTCTTGGCAATCATAGCATCTTTGAGCTGAGAGACTTTCTGGGTCAGAGAAATGCTGTTAATTTAGCAAGACAGGGCAAGAGCTGTAAGAGAGAATATTATATTACTGAGCAATGTTCCAGACACCAACACACATGCAGGCACACACCCACAAAGGCAAACACATTCAAATGCATCTCAGGATTATCACATCATGTCCCAGGATATGATCACCTCTGCTCCATGTCACCTCATATCCTCCACCCAAACATTAACACACCTATATCCTAAAGCATAATGTCATGCACATCAATACTCAGGTTGAATGCTGTGCAATCACTAGCTGCTGCTGCTATTGCAGTGAGCCATTTGAGCTAATGACTTGTTTCTATACAAAGCTCTTATTGATCTGTCTGTCTTCCTAAAACTGTAAGGGACTATACATGGGCCAAGGCAATAAAACAATAGCAAAATGATCTGGCAAAAGATAATTCTTCAATAGCAAAAAAGAAAATGTTTCCACAGAATGTTCAATAGTTTAACCTGCATACAAAATGCCATGAGAGAACATTACAAATACACTGAATTTGATTCTATGAAAAAACCCCACTGTGCTCCCTCCCACGGTCATACACAAAACATCATATCTGTTGATGAATGGAGTGTAGTATGAGTGACGCGCAAAGAGCCATTCATTTAAGAGGTGTGCTATTCACTTACCTCACTCTGCTGGTGAAAAGTCAGGTGACACATGAATGACAAATCTTCTAGAAAAGAGCTGTGACATATGTAATCTTCCCTGGATAAAAACAGCAAGTTATAGCTAAGCCAGCTACCTGTGATAGCCTACATGACAGTAACATAACTTACTGTTTATAAGCACCATATAATCTGGCCAATAGCTATGAAAACCTAACTGCAACACCACCCAGAAAAAAGAAAGTGACATGCTATCAGCCACTATCCAGACTGCCTTTATGACAAAATGATTAAACGCATGCACAACAACCACACATGCTGTGCCGTATTCACAGTACTGGCTGAGAGTGGAAATGTTAGAAGAACACACAGTAAAAGCGGTTCTTGACAGATATGTCACTGAATATCATTTTCTGTACAACTACTTTATTTACCAGCCTGCCTCCGTAAAGTACTTAAATTCATCCATCCTTCTCTCTTCAATAATTACTGTTTACGATTTAAAATGATTGTGACAAATGTATCACCCATCCTTACTGTGTGCGAGTATGTGGGTCTGCACCATACTGTATATAATTGCGTACAATATGTGTTTTGCACGCATGGATGATAAATATGCAAAAAAGCAAAAGCCTAAAATGTATTTTGAGGATTGCATTTTGATCACATTTAAGCCCTAAATCCTCTTTGAATAGAAATCCTCAGGAGTAAAAAACAAAAGGGAAAAATGTGAATTAGAAACAAAAAGCAAGTTAGAATTACTAATTCTTTCAACATACTGTTAGAAAAATCAAGGTCATATAGTCAGTATTTCACAGATGAAATGATGAACCATAGGCTTCTCAGTCTCAGCTGACCTTTGACTTGTTGAACTGTCCAGAGTTTAAAAGGAGGGAATTATGCAACCTCTGTATGCAAGTATAAATTGGTGCTTTTTATTTAATCTCAGTGCATCAACGTGTTACCATTGTCCCATGTTGTTGCCTATGCTGCCTGTTTTAATTGGTGTGTATGCAAAGGACACAGGACTGGAGTTTCCACAGACACCTGCGTCAGTGTTCCTGAATTTCACACCCACTCATGCATAAACACAGGAGACTAAAATGTCAGTCCAACACATGTATAGACATTGGGGTCTCTGGAGAGTTATTGACAATCTTGTGATGTGTGTAAACATTAGCCAAAGTAAACCAATTTTACCACACTCCAGAGACAAATCTGAAGACTCAGTAAAGGCACTACACACAGTCAAACAGTCACGTACATTATAGCTTTCCCGATAAAAAACAGGAGCAATGAATTCCCCTCATGTTACTGCCCCACAGTACAATAGGCTCATGATAAATCCCAGGTTCCTTCTGTGACAGGAAGAGGGATGTGGCGCACATTGTATCAGGCAGCATCAGGGTAGCCCGTATCCCACTTGCTGTTTCATTGTGTGGATCATTTTTTTACCAATGTGTTACACAGCTTTTGGGCCTTTTACCAGTGCAACATACCATCTTTGTCATTGTCATTTCCCTGGAAATTGAGGTGAGGGTTCAATGCTTCCTCGTTACACATCAGAGACAGCTGCAACACAGGGTAAGCACCTGGTGAAGATCTCATGTCAGCTTCATCACACTGACAATGGTGATCAGGATGAATGACCAGTGGTTGGGTTAATTCAGGTCAAATTTATCAACATCACAAAGAAGGAAACCTGACTAATCATTCAGTTGTTTCCCCTTCTCTTAGAAAAGAATAAAGGTCAATTTGCAGCAGGCTGGCCAAGTCTTCCAGCAAACAGACAGCATGTGTGTGTAGATGTGTCTGAAGCAACTGGGCACAGACTGCAGAGAAAAACAATTCATTTTTCATGACTGACCATAAGGAGGGACGTGGTTTAAGAGTATGGTAATGAATAGCTTTCATTCTTAAATATATTCCTCGAAGGAGGGATGGCAGAGCTTAGACTGGCCACAGCACCAGACAATCCAGGTAAAATAGATATGTCCCACACACACACACAGGGTGGTATGCACTATAACAGTTTTGTGAAAAGACTTCATGCATGTGGACTTATTGTAATGTACTGACAACAGTAAGTTTAAGTGCACAGAATCATTTGGTTTTGTTCATATTTCACTTAAGATGATATTCTTACTAAGCTTTCTACATGGTAAATAAAAACGACGATTCCACAGGTACAGTATAATACATACTGTACATAATACAGCCACACATGCTTGAGTTTTCAATCTGTGGCAGACAAAGTGCCCTTTTATTTCTTCAGTGACAATCTTAACAAGACCTTCTTGAAATGTTGTTTATATTTGAAGGAATTGGGTCTGTCCTTCTAACTACAGGAGCAAACAAATTTTTACTTCTGCTCTGTCTTGCAAACTATTTTAAAACAAATATAACCAAACATTAATATCTGATTATGGATATGTCAAAAGAATGCAGCCAATGCCCAAATAATATTGCCATATTGCACATATGAATCAGAAATTAATCAATCTACAGTGATTCTTCAAATTTCATTCAAAATACCTCAAATAAAAACCAGGAGTCAATTACAGTAATTCTAATAGTTGACACAAACAAATAATACAATTTCTCCAAACAAAGACTATTATGTTTTGTTCTAGTGTTTAATCTCAGTCATAGGAGATGTGTGTCTGAACAATTCAGCAAAACTGTCATTTGTAGAATTTTGTTGTCCAAGGCCCATTGCTATGGGCCATTCGAATACAGGGAGTCTGATCCACATTACTGGCAGTACATCAGACTCATTCCAATGCGGACATTGTATTGGTCAGTTGTGGTGAAGAAGGTGGTAAAGTCAATCTACGTTCCTACCTTCACCTATGGCAGTGCTTCTTGAATAGTGGGGCGTGTCATGACACGACTGTGATGCCGAAACGGATTAAACTTGTATGATGGCATACCACTGTATATGTATGTACTGTATTTATGTATACACACACACACAAACACACCCACACACACTTTTTTATATTATCATGAACAATTTAAGTCATGCATAGTATGGCATGGGGATTCCTTACATGGTCATTGTCACTATAAAGGTGGCTGAGGGCAAGGCTAGAGTGTGTAGCGTTGGTTAATGGCTCAGCTAGCATTAGCCTCAGCAGGAATGTAACTGAAGAAACAGTAAACCGGGCAGGTGATAGTCATAGTCTCCAGACAAGGGGGGCTGTATCTGTCCACAGCTTGACTCAGTGAGCACCAGTCATCAGTCCACCTCTTTTGCTCTTACCAGAGTCACGTTGTAATCACTCACAGCCTCGTTAGTGATCCTGATTGTATCTATGAGTCACACCACCAGTTGCAGAAGTGGTAGTGAGTCAGTCCCGTATTGCATTGGGCTGTGTTCGGCTGCCATGCTTGGGAACCCCAGTCACATGACTTGGTATGAGTAGACCATGAAGTTCTCCCACACTTTTGTAGACTTTGGTCAAACTGTTTTCTCCACCTTGGTCATGTTTCACTACTAGTTAATCTGCAATGCTTCACTACCTTCCTCTGCAGGTGGAGTTTTTGTAACAACTATATGTCATTCAGCCAGCATTAACAAAGCTCTGCAGGAGAATTTCACACTGCAACATGACAAGTTATGCGCACCACAACAAATCGATAATGAAATTCATTGCCAACGAATGTAATAATTGATTTTTATCAATTTTATTGATTCATTGTTGCAGCTCTACTAAAGGCAATTTCTTAGGGGTCCCAGTCACGAGTCATATTTGGGAAATTAGTTCAAATATCTAAGCGCATGAAAAAAGTGATTTATTTTTAACTTTGGGAAGCTGCACACTCATTAAGATAGAAGAAGTCCAACCAGTCACCAAAAGTCTGGTGGTTACATGGAAATCTACACTGCCTGGCCAAAAAAAAGGTCACCACCGAGATTTAACTAAGCAAATACAGTGTAGGTACGAGCCTCCCATTGGATAATTTCTGCATGGGTGACTATGTTTCAGCTGGCAACAAGTGATATAAGGATCGTGCCGAACCATCATTTTCGAAGAAAAAATGTGGTTGGAAAAAAATCTTGAATAATCATGACCGGTAGTCACTTAAATGTGTGGTGAAATCAAATTGTAAAAAAAAAAACAACAGTAGAACTCAGGACTATGTTTAATAGTGAAA
>JAQQAE010005987.1:0-17101 GCA_029823295.1 Pseudamia nigra
GCACAAAACTCCAGGGAAGATGCAAGTTAGTATCACAGTATATTCATTTGCTAATCACTTGCAAGACAATGAGGTGATTGGAGAGATGAGAGATGAGGAGAGACAAGAGAGACAATCATAAATACAAAGAATAATAACAATGATAGTAACAAAATAATTAAGGAAATGCAACCAAACTGAACAAAAGAGAACAAAATGAGCACCGAAATGAACAGAAATAATTGAGAAAATGAGCCAAATTCAACAAAAAAGGAATTACATTATCCTGTGAATGAACAAAATAAAAAGTATCAACAAAATGAATTGAAATAATACAAACACATCCCCTCAAGATATCACAAAAAACTCATGAGAATGCAAACAGAACAAAACTATCAAAAATTCTTTATCCTCAACTATCAAAATGAACATAAAGAAGAAAATGTTTGACAAAATGAAAAAGCAACAAAATAATAAACTCCAAAAATAATTACAATAATAAAAAATAATTTAGGAAATGAAACAAATTGAACAAAATGGAACAAATAAGCAACAAAACACAAAGGAAAATCAGCAAGAAAATGGAAAGAAATGAACAGAAATAATCAGGAATATGAACTAAATCAAACAAAAATGAACAAGAATAATCAACAAAATTAATAAAAATACAAATATATTCAAATAAACAAACAAAAAGGGAAATAATATGCCCTCAAAACATAAAAAACAAACAAAATGAGCAAAATAAATCACAAAAATGAGCCAAATTGAAAAACAAAGGAACTATGTTATGACATAAATGAACAAAAATAATCAAGAAAATCAACCAAAATGTAGGAAATTCTTTTAAAATGAATAAAGATGGGAAAAATAATCACTAAAGGGAACAAAATAAGCAACAAAATGAACAAACCCACTGACAAAATGAACAAATATTATCAACAAAATGAATCGGAATAAGAAAACTGTTGAATAAGGAAAATAAGACAAAAATAAGAAAAAATAAGACAAAAATAATACAAAATGAGAAAAAAATGACAGGAATACATGTGACTAAGAAGGAATGGCCTCTGAGTGACGGATGGCCTCCTGCAGGTCCAGACAGGAAGTAGAGCTGAGCAGAAAGAGGCAGCTGGCGTCTTTGATTTGAGGTGAACTGAGGCGTAGTGAGCTGTGAGCAGGTCGTGAGCAGGCAGGGGGCAAAGGCGCAGCGCGGCGGTGCAGCCCGGGCAGCGTTTGATGTGGTGAGTGGGCAGGATGACATGGCATCTCACGGGAAACACCGGCTCTCCCGCCAGCGGCTGGAGTGCACTAATGGTGGATGGAGACTGAGAGGGAGGCGAGGGGATGGGGATGCTCAGCGTGAACGCCAGACAGGAATTATTTAGACTATGGGACTATAGGACTATTATTAGGACTACAAGACAGAAATCAATCATATCAACCATATCAGCCTATACTTTGAGAATTTAGAATGATATGACTGTGCCCTTTTTTTCATTTTGTACTTTGTGTTCTTTTTTGTTCATGTTTAGTTCATTTTTAAATTTTTTTTGGTGTTTGCTGTTTTTATTTTTATTTTGCTGATCATCTTATGGCTTTTTTTTTAGTGATATTTCAACCACTTTGTTTATATTTACTGCAGAACATTTTTTGTTTTGTTCATTTTGATGATATTTGATGATTATTGTTGCCAACTTTGCTTTAAATTTTATTCTTTTGTTAATTTTGTAATTTTTTTTGGCATTTTTGTGTATTTTATTGGTATTTTTTAGGTGATTTTTTCCCCTTTTTTCTTTTTGGTGATGTTTCATCCATTTTTCCATCACTCCTTGTACATTTTTTGTTGATTTCGTGAATTTTCTTGTTATCTTTATATTTTACTCATCATTTTTTGCTGATTATCTTTTTTATTTTGGTGATAATTTTGGTTTATTGCATTCTTTTTTGTTTATTTTAGTTAATTTTGTTCATTTTTAAAATTATTGTGCATTTTGCTGGTATTTTGCAGATTTATTTGCTTTTTAATCCCCTGTTATTTTATGATTTTGTTTATTTGGTTCATTTTTAATTACTTTTGTTAACTTTTGATTATTTTTGTGAATTTCGTTAATACTTTGGTGGTTATTTTCTTTGCTTTTTAATCTACTGTTTGTTGTACAGTCTGGTGATAACTGGTTTATGTTGTTCTTTTTTGTTCATTTGTAGCTTATCTTGTTCACTTTTTGTTGTGTTTGTGCTTTTTGTTGAAATTTTGCAGATGATTTTGCATTGTATAAAATCCAGTGTCACTTTTTTGTTAATTTTTGTGATATTTTAGCCATTGCTTGTTCATGTTTCGTTCATTTTTAGTTCATTTTGTGCATGTATTTGTTCATTTTGCCGATTTTCTGTTTGTCTGTCATGTGTAATTTAATTTGAACAGCACTTTCTTCAGCCGTGTTATTGTTTTTAAAATGCTCTTTAAATAAAGTTGCTGTGGTATGGTATGGTATTGTCGTTGCCAAGTCTTCTTTGCTTTTTAATCACTTTTTTGTTATATTTTTGGTATTTAGTGGATTTTATTGATATTTTGCTTATGATTTTTGCTTCTTTGTTTGCTTTGTAAACAATGTTTAACAATTTATTAATTTTAGTGATAGTTGGGTTCATTTCCTTCTTTGTTCATTTCTTTTTCATTTTCATTTCCATTTTGTGTTTTTTAAATTTTTGTTTGCTTTGTTGATATTTTGTTTTTGATCATTTTTAAGTTATTGTATTTTTTGTTAATTCCTTATTTTTTGTTAATTTATTCATTCTGGCGACATTGTAGTTATTTAGTTTTTTTATTTTTTAGCAACCTTTGTCCACTTCATTGATATTTTGCTCAGTATTTTACTAACTTTTGGCATTGAGTAACACTTACAGTATATGCCCTCTCACCTTTTTTGACTATTTTTTGTTCATTTCTGTTTATTTTGGTAAAACATTTGGGGTCATTTTTTTTTGTTTATTTTGTTAATTTTTAGGCAAAGTTTTGTTCATGTTGTTGATATTTTGCGTTGTATTTTGTTGTATATTATGTTTGGCTAATTTTTGTAAATATTTTGTTATTTTTGCTCATTTTTGTTGTTGCTATCTGAACTTTTATTTTTATTCTCTTCATTTTTTGCCTCTTTTCATGGAATTTGTTCATTTTTGTGTATTTTGCTCATTAATTTGCTGTTTCTTGTAAATATTGTGTTCACTTTTACTCATTTTCATTAAATGTGTTCATTTTGATAATAATTTAGTCTGTTTTTAATTCATTTTGGTCATCATTTTCTGTTGAGTCTTGGTTAACTTCTTGATGATTGTTGTTCATTTTTGTAGAATTGCATGAATGGTAAAAGTCAACAAGCCCTGCTGATGTTTGATTGATAGAGCCTGAATAAATATGAACATTTCCCTGATAACCACCTGTGCTGACTCACATCAAAATCACCAGCTACAACATTAGCCATAATAATCAAAATGTGAATTTTCCAGAGTCATGCGGCCCCATGTCCTGCTGACGGCATAGTTTTCAAGGCTGGCGTTTGTCACTTGAAGGATTTATGATGTGCTCGTTGCCGGTGTGTGTGTTTCCTGATTGCTTAGAGTACGCCATAAAAAGCAGATGTGGCTGAATAGGCTTCGGGCCGTTTTAAAAAGCCATCTTAAGTGCTGCTCTGCTCTCTTATCAGCTGTGGCAAACACACCACACAATACCTGTTCCTCTCACTTCACTGAATTCACAGAAGAAGAGCGCAGGGACGACGCTCAGCTGTACAGTCCAGCCTTGAAATGTACAAACAGTAAAGTAATGATGGGGCGGTTGATTTCGGAGGGGTCGGGGTGGAAGTGATGATGTTGATGCCTGTTTGTTTTCTTTTTCATCATATGTATCTCAAGTCTTCTGCTGTATGTAAATAATGAAAGCTGTGTGTCATGTTGGCTCCAGTTTTTGCTAAATTACGTACTTTGTTAATTTTTTTGATTATTTTGTTCAATTGTTTGCTTATTTTTGTTCCTTTTTCTTCATTTTCTTGATTGTTTCTGATGATTTTGTTCCTTATTTTTTGTAATTTTCTCATTATATTACAATTATTTTTTCATATTTGTTCATTATTTTGATGATTTGGTTTCAGTTTATTTCAAATTTCAGTTTATTTTAAAATGATTGAGTTTATTTTTTGCTTTTTTAAATTTTTGGAACATTCCGTGCATTGTTTTTCTTATTTTTGTTCATTTTTCATTATTTTCTTAAATGTTTTGTCCTCTTTGTTGATTATTTTTGTTTATTGTGTTAGTTATTTTTGTTCAATTTCTTTCTTTTGGTCATTTTTGTTCATTTCTCTTAATTATTTTCTTTGCTGATAATTTTTGTTAATTTTGTTTGCTATTTTATTCAGTTTTTTCAATCTTTTTCTGACTTTTCATTTTTGTTCTATATTTTGTGCTTTTTTCATTTTGTTGATGTTTTTGTTCCTTGTTGTTCAATTCACTCCATTGTTAGATTATACTGTTCATTTTGCAGATCACGTTCTTTTTTATTCACTTTCATTCATTTTCTTGATTACTTGGTCATTCCTGCTCACTTTTTTGTTTCTTCTCTCAGTTGCTTTGTTTGTTTTGTTGCATATTGTGTTTTTTCTTTTTTCTTTTCATTGTCAGCCATTTTCTTAAGTGTGTTCACATTATTGCTGATTGTGTTACTTTGTATTTTAAAAAATTGTGTTACTTTGTATTTTAAAAATTTGTTAACTTATGTTAACATATGCTTTTGAGTGAAAAATACATAAAACAACACAGTTTATCATTACAAAAAATATGTTATATTACAAAAAATATATGTTACATTACAAAAAAAAAGTTATACCAGTTCATAACAAAGTTTTGGTCCCATTTGTGCTACATTTGTCACTTACTTTGCCCATTTTTGTTAGTTTTCTTCATCGTTTATTTCTTTTGTTGCTACCTTTATAAACACATTGGCAAAAATATATACATTAACAACTCACCAGTAACACCGAAAATGAAGTGTTGCTCTAAATTTCAATTATCCCATGAATACTTGAATAAAAATGTCTCTCGGTGTTCAAACAACCTCTGCCCTTGTTTTTTAACATCATTTAAAGGTTAACAGTCAGCGACAACTTCAGATTGTTCTTATTTTTTTACGTTATTTACTCATTCACATGCATGCATACACACAGAAGGAGACAGAAAATGCCTGAATAGACAATAAAAGATGATTGCCCTTTTGCATTTGGTGACACGCAGATGTGTTTGTAATTAGATTTCAGATGCAGACCGCTGTGTGTGAGAAGTGAGAAGCAACACTTGGTTTAGCAATTGTCAGGTTCTAAGGTATTAAATGGCTGTCTTCCTATTACCTCCTTTTGGCACTCCTTATTTTTCATATGTGTGAAGATGGGATGTCATGTCAGCCCGATTACTGTCATCACCACAAATGATGAAAACAAGCAGTGATCTACAGTGACGACAAGCTGCTTATGAAAAGTACTGTATTTTGACCTTTATTTGTTCATGTTCTTCACCCTTTTTTATTCATTTCTGTGGCAATGTGGCCTTTTTGTTCAGTTTGATTCATTTTTGGATTATTCTGTATTTATTTCTTTTGTAATTTTTGTTAATTTTGTTCTTTTTTATTGACTTCTCTGTTTATTTTGTTCATCTTGTGGATAAATTTGTTCATGTATTGCACAGTTTGTGTCATTTTCTAGATCGTTTTCATCATTTCATTGCATATTTTTTATAATCTTGATTACTTTTGGGGCGACAGTGGCTTGTCCAATAACCAGAAGGTTGGTGGTTTGAACCCCACTCTGTCCTAGTCTGTCATGACCTTGGACAAGACATTTCACCCACCTTGCCTTATATAAATGTGAATGAATGAATGTCTGGTGGTGGTTGGAGAGGCCGTTGAAGAAGATTGGCAGCCACTTTTCGGTCAGTCTGCCCCAGGGCAGCTGTGGCAGCGTCTTTGAGTGTCCAGAAAAGTGCTCTATAAATCCTATCCATTATCATTATTACTTTGTTTATGCTGTGGACTATTTTTGTTCATCTTTGTTCATTTTGATTTAATGTTTTAAGTGATACCTTATACTTTTAAGAGTAAAAAAAAATGCAAATGTTATGATATGTGCTTTTAGTTATAGTCAGGTTTTTGTTGATTGAAAGCATGTTTTTAAATGTTTTCACCTTTTATAACATTATACATTGAGTCGCTGTCCATAAAATTTGGCTTTTTGGGAAAAAAAATACAAAAACAACTCTTTTATGTTAAGAGGAAACAGATTTCTATGAGGCAATTATCTGGGGGCTATTTGTGTCCATAATGTAGTTAATGGCAGGACTACTGATACTGATACTGAGACCTACTGTGAAGAGTAAGGTTTCATGCCCTTTTCTTTGTAGAAAAACAGGACAGGGATGTTAAAAAGTATCACAATTCTCACTCACAGAAGGAAAAACACATTTTCAATTGAATCAGTGGAATGACATAATTTGGATATTGGGTACTTCTGATGTCACTGTCCTCTGGAACCATCTGTCCTCTGTAAAATATGTTTGATTTGAATGAAACTGCTTTTAAACACTAATTAAATACCATATAAATATGTGAAAGGTGCCTCTGTTGTGTTACATTGCGGGAGGTGTCAGATTTTTTTTTTTATCACCAACTCATCTGTTCATTACAGTTACGACAAACAAAATTTATTAACGCAAAATCATCTTGAAAAAGCTTAATCTCATGTACAGGAGGTGTGCTTGAAGCCTCGGCACCAGCTGCAGCCATCTGATTAGAAAGAGGAGAATTGTCATTTGATTTACGGTACATGATGTTCTTCTTTGATGGTACAGTAGTTCACAGCTGGGTGCCCTGATTTCCTGTGCAGAGAGCAGCACATACAGTACACCTGCATCTTTTATGCCATATGAAAGCGTTTCTGGTTTTAGTCATGTGTTCCACACAAGTAGCTTCAAGATTCTACTTATGCAGATTTCATTTTGCAATCCATATCCTTTTAACACTTCAACCAGCCAATAGGTTAAATACAGTCAGGTCAGGGTTATTAGCCTCTTCCAATAGTCCATATGAATCCAGGTTAAACCAGAAACCACCAAGGCAGCTCAGTTTTTCTCAAGGGGCAATGACCGGGCTGTTCAATGAGGCCAATGCAGAAGTAACTTTAAGTTGTAATACGTACCACTGCTTGGCTGTGAGGGAACCGTTTGTCCAGCTCTGAGGAGCTTTTTTCCCATAGATAGTTTTATTTGAAAATACTAATTGAATAATTCTTTTTCATGGGTCATTGTGGTCTCAAACGTTTTATTTGGGCCCTGTAATAAGGAACGTGGTGGTCCATCTTTAACTTCTTGCTCCATTATTAAGATATTACTGCAAATAATCCAACAAATCACTGCCTTGCTGGTGTTTGATTGACATGTCACTATAGTAGCAGAATTTTGATTCTACAGCCAATATTCCTGACTGTTGGTGTGGTGTCTATAGCTTTATTTACTACCTTATAGTAACTATTTTATATAAGCATTCTGAATCACTATATCTGGAATGTTGCCTGTATGGTTTCATATTTTTTTGGCTAAATTTTCTGTGTACTCTTTGTGGGGTTACAAGGACAAATGTTGAATTTGCCCCAATCTCACAATGGTGAATAATCCTTTAAAAATCTTCTTGATTCAGACGATGATCCAGATCACTCCTGGAATCTAGTCAATCTATGCCATTTCTGACCTGTCCTGAAAATTTCATCCAAATCTGTACATAACATCTCGAGTTATGTTGTAAACAAACAAACAAGCAAACAGATAAATATATAAACTGACATAGACAAAACATCAACTTTCTTGGCAGAGATAAATAAGGACATTTATACCTATAACAGCCAGAGGCTAAAACTTAATGAATTGAGGTTAACAATGCACCACTGTATTTTTGGCTCAATTTGGGAAGAACTTTTCTCAGTTAATTAAAGTAGGTGTGCATATGGTTGCCTTTATGATGATTTCCAACATGTGAGATGTGGTCACACGTGACTGATTATTTTGCGTAGTCCTGTGTCTCAAAACACACTGTTGACGTGTTGATGAAAAACTCACAATGCCGTCGTGCAACCAATCCCAAATGATGACTCCACTGTCAAAACATACCCAACCTTATAAACAACCTGACTGGGATTGTGCAGTTAGACTGTTAGAGGCAGCGTGAACCACCAGACAAGTTGCTAGAACAGTAAATGTCTATCACTCCACAATAGTGAGCTTACACCAGCATTATTTGTCCAGAGGAACAACAGCAGACCAACTATGACCTGGTTGACCACAGGTAACGACCAGAAACCAGGAGCCATACATCCACCTCTTACACCTCAGAAACAGGTTCTAGCCCACCATCGTTACAGCAGCAGAGACTATTGGCACACAGTAGACCACTACACGCAAAGATGCTTACTTTTCTTGATATTTTTTGGTCCTTTGTTTGTTTTTAACTGATTAAGGTACCATAGGATATTCATGAAAGGTAATGAGAAACAATGTGTGAGTGAGTTATTTGCACACAACACAAACTACACGGTGGTTTTACAAATAAATGTAGAGGTATGGAACAAAATAGCAAAAAGGCCTTTGCTGTTTTTGTAATATGTGTCTAGTTATGTATAATAGTTTGCGACGGTTAAAGAAACAGAGACTGAATGTTCTTAAAGACTAAGTAACGCTAAACTAAAGACAAAAACACAGCTAATTATTAAACAAACTCCTTATATCATGACTTTGTAAAGAAAGTAACATTTTTATGGACCAACCATGGTGCTTGGGTAAATTTGATCCATTAGGCTATTTTCAGAATATAACAAATCCTGGTGGTTGTCATGTTAAAATGTGTTTTTGTGAGATTAGTGCTGACATCACATATTGTGTGACATGACATGTCTTATTCTTTCTTCTCTAGGTGAAAAACGTATTTGAGCAGGAGGGTTTCAGTCGTCAGAAGCGAGGCTACAGAAATATCAATGATATTGAAGTCAACCTCAGTGACCCTCTATTCACCAAACAGTGGTATCTGGTGAGTTATCAGCCAAGCAGCTGTCTGCATGCAGCCTGACCTTTAGCTCCAACCCACATTCTTCCACTTTAATTACTCTGAGGCCGACCATATTCTCCACCACTTTCTGAATCATCACTGATATTAATTTTTTAATTAGCCTGGATAATCGTGTCTATTCTATCTCACGGCCACAGTCACGCTGCTGAGTTTCCGCCCCTCTTGTTTACCCTCACTTGCAGGCTTTGTGTTATTCATTTTGTGTCAGATGAAGCCCTTTGTTTTAAGCAACATGCCATAGCACTGACATTTACTTCTGTTGCTCCTCTCACCTCCACTTGTGCTCCCACCAGGAAGTCTTTATCCACACCTCTCCCCTCTCGCAAACACATCCATCCTCCTCATAGACTAATTTTCTAGCGGTGGCTCACCTGGGTGCTCTGTGTCATGGGTGTTCTTCGTTTTGTGTGAGTGATTAGATAAATACAGGCCAGGCAGATGGGACCCCTGGGCTGGATCTTAATGTGGCTGAAGCTTGGCAACTGGGCTATACAGGCAAAGGAGTTACCATCGCAATAATGGATGATGGTGAGTGTCAAGCACTGTCATGTCATACCTGTGGCCATGCAAGTACTTACAGGAATCACTTAACAGTTTAAGGGTCCCATATCTTAGCATTTATATCCATTTTGATTGTACATGTTTATCTGTATGGATGTTGACAAGATAAAGAGTGTTGATTTGGTTTTTTTTTGAACGCCTCTTTTCACTGTGAGGTGTTGCATCCGCCCACTCTGACTGACAACTCTGATTGTCCGAACCAAAGGTCATTCTCAAGGTGACCTGAGATCACATTCTGATGCAAGGCTACTGTAAACACAGAATGAAACACTTTTCATGGTCAATTTTCTGAATAAAAATAAGCCAGGAATACTGTCTAGGTGCTGAAGGAGTCTGAAGGAGCGGTACAAGCAGCTGCTCTCTCAGTAGACCAAAAGTAAAATGTAACATCTTTCATCAATGTGCAAAATACAATGTAACATTTCTTATCATTGGGCAATATAATGTGCAATATCTCAGTGCAATTCTGTTTGCAATGTAATGAACTTACAATGCTATACTGTATAATCTTGTTCTACTAGATTTTTTATCATGTATCCTATGACCCTTGCTGCTGCAACACTAAATTTCCCCACTGTTTGACCAATTATCTTATCTTATCTTATCTTATCTTATCTTATCTTATCTTATCTTATCTTATCTTATCTTATGTTATCTTATCTTATCTTATCTTATCTTATCTTATCTTATCTTATCTTATCTTAATAAGTGCTCAACAGTCCAGAGCAATGGAGAGTGTGGAAAAGAGGTGAAGTGTGTGCAGGCAGGTTGGACTGGTTGGAGAAAAGTGTCAGGTGTGATGTGTGATAGGAGGGTATCGGCAAGAATGAAAAGAAAAGTGTTCAAGACGGTGGTGAGGCCAGTGATGCTGTATGGTTTAGAGACAGTGGCACTGAGGAAAAGACAGGAGGCAGAGCTGGAGGTAGCAGAGATGAAGATGTTGAGGTTCTCTTTGGGAGTGACGAGGATGGACAGGATCAGGAATGAGTACATCAGAGGGACAGTACATGGAAGATGTGTTGGAGACAAAGTCAGAGAGGCTAGATTGAGATGGTTTGGACATGTACAGAGGAGGGATAGTGAAAATACTGGTCGTAGGATGCTGAGGTTGGAACTGCAGGGCAGAAGGCCTCGAGGAAGACCAAAGAGGAGATTCACACATGTGGGCAAAGAAAACATGAAGTTAGTTGGTGTGAGATAAGAAGATGCAGAGGATAGGGTGAGATGGAGACAGGTGATTTGCCGTGGTCACCCCTGAAGGGAACAACTAAAAGGAAAAGAAGATCATATGTATCTTAGCTTGTCCTGTCTTGTCTTACCCTATCCTATGGGCTAATTTTAGCTTGTAAAGCCCCTGTCCCACTGCGCCGTTTAACAATTCGGTCTGATGTATCAGAAGGTAGCAAAGTCAAATTTATTGCCCACGTACATTAGAACACCATGAGAAAAGTCTAAATACGTTTGAGAAACGTCTGTTAAAATATGAGTAACGTCTACATTGCGCGCAGCTTACGGAACATTGAATGCCTGAGTAACATCTGCTCAAGTATGAGTAATGAATGAAACGGTTGAAAAACGTCTAAACTGCATTGATCAACATCCAGTTTGCATCTTATGAATGGCCAAGCTCCGCCCATCGCCTCCTCACAACAGTCGTGGTTCCTGGAGGGTCCACATCCCTCATTTTGAAATTATATTTGGATCACTATTATCTTGGAATACTGTTATTTTGGAGTACCATCAGTGTTAGGAAGTGGATATGAATGTGCTATGACATTCCAGACCCAGTAGACGGAATGAAATATGATATGTGCTGGGTAAAAAACAAGTAAATCTATCCTTCTTATTAAAACAAAGACTGTAATTCTTAGGTGATGCTATATTGCAAATCATACTTATTTATATCACTGATTAATGTTAAAATCTCATTTCAGGAATCGATTATCTACATCCGGACCTGGCGTCAAATTATGTGAGTACCTCAGTGTTATTGAATTTCAGACTCTCCTTTATTGCACTGAAGTGCTGTTAATGACCAAAGCAGGGGTTCAGGTGGTGGATTTCAGGGGCTTTATGTAACACACCATCGGTAATGACAGGTGCTTCCAAGTTGCCCTCATGGATGCCGAGTCTCCTTGTATTCCAGGAGGACAGGGAGCAGCAGACGGCCAGCCAAGCTGTTTAATGTTAATGCACGCTGCACTGTGGCAGGCACAATGGCAGGCCGATCTGTCACAAGCAGAGATAATGCCAGGGTAGTTGGCGCTGCATAATATGATGCTCCATCTCCAGAATACTGATAAAACCTTAGAGAACAAGATGAATTGCTAAATAGAACAAGGGGATGTAGAAGACTTTGAGAGTTTCATTTAGCAATAACTGCTGTAGTCTTAAACGACAAATACTATTGTGAAAAATAAGGTCCCATGCCTTTTTCTCTTTTTAAAAAATGTCTGGGGGTTCTAAAAGTAATGACAAAATATCTGAATTCTCAAAGAGCAAGAGAATAGGAGGAAAAACCCTCAAACCCTTATTTCAAATAACATGACCTTACACAAGCTGTTTGAAATTCTGTGATACCAAAAAATAGACAATCACTGCCCTAAATCGGTCCTCGAGGAGTCAGCAGACTCATCAAATCTACCAGAAGCATCAAAGCCATCTTGACTTAAATTACCATGGAGTCTACATGTTGGAATCAATGATGCAGACAGGAAGTAGGAGCGGACAACTGCAGCACATTTGCACATAAAGTAGCACACACTGAAATAGTCCCCTTTTGATACAGGGCTGAAAGCCAGGAGTATATGGACATGGAATGAAGGACCTGTGTTGTGTCTTGAGTCATGTGCGAATCAAATAAATTTGTTAAAGTGGGTACAATATGTCTGCTTTATCAGTAAACATTTATAAATACAATTGTTCTAGAGAAATGGTGGTGTTGTGAAAATGGAAATCAGTTTTGTTGGACTCACTGTATCACTGGAAGAAAACGTACATCTGAGGAGGAAAAATACATCCATCAAAATATTCAAGCTGTAGAATGTTTAGTTCTTAAAAAAGAATACATCCATAAGAGCATACATTGTGTGAAATCCCCAATTTGAGGCATAAACGTCTCTGTAGTCCCTGTATTTTGCCATGAGGTGGTTTATTTCTGGCTGTGAAACATCAAACCCCAATTCTGAAAAAAGTTCATCCAGGTGAAAATGTAAATTAAAAATAATGCAGAGCTTTTAAAATGTCCTTCGACCTGTATTTTGCTGTTGATATCAACACAACATACTATGTTGCATGTTTCATCTATTCATCTTATTTTTACTTGAAGATTTACAGCTATTCCTCAATTTCGGGCTCTGTAAACATGTTCCAAAATCAGTCAGGGGCAATTGTAGGGCTAAAATGGAGGGAGAATCATTCAAAAACACTATTATTTGAAACAGCAGCTGTGAAAAGGTGATTTTTTTTTTTTTACACATGATTTGGTACAAAAGGAGCATCCAAGAAGAGGCTTATTCCATCAAAGCTGGACTGAGGATTGCCAGATTTTTATTAAATGCATGAGAAACACAGTAAAATGTTTAAAAATTCTTCAAGGAAAATCAGGAAGAAATCTGTATATTTTACAGTGTTGCATTACAAAAATGAAAGAATCCAGAAAATCCAAAATATGCTGTGTTTATACTGTTTACAGTGAAATGCAGGTCACAGAAAATCTTACTAGGGCTGCATTATTATTATTCTTTTTGCATTGTGGTTGTATGCGTCACAGCCAGAAATGAATCATGTCATGGAAATATACAAGGACTGTTGCTGGAATTTGCTCATTTCCTACATTTATGTCTGAAAATGGAGGATTTGACTAAGACCTCAGTTGCTAGCATTCTAAAGCTTCAGCTGTTTGATGGATAAGAATTCTCCTGGTGAATGTGCTCTTGGTTTTTATTTTCTACCTCAGTCCATGTGCATTCACTGTGACAATGTGGCTTGCAAATGTTCATCAAATGGCAGTCCATGTCTTTGTGCTGCTAACCGCTATGTTCCACTGTGTTTGCATGTTTCTTGCTTGTGAACAAAGATGAGTCTTGGCCCAAAAATAACACTGAACTGCAGCTGGGGCGATGCAGGAGCATGCTCCACTGGGCTGATGGATCATGCTGGGCATAGATCTATCGTGTGTTTATGCGAGCAGGAGGAGGAAACAAACACTGTATACATAATCCTGTTGTCTCACCTCTTCATATAGAAAGACCTCCTCCTGTCTGTGAAGAATGATAAATACTTTAGGCATATATTTTGATTTAAACTGACTGTGGATTGCTAGATTATCCATTGCACAATGATGCTCCCACTCTAACAGCTCACGAAATACATTTTGATATGGTGAATTAGTGAGATTATTTGTTTCCTGGGGCGGCAAATCTTTATCAGTTTCATGGCACATTTACCTGCCAGTACCAAAAGCCAAATGACTCATATAAACAAATCTATCTTTCTTATCAGTATTATCATTTCCCCCTACACAATATAATATATAATGTGCATGCAATGTATATTTTTTTCCTATCTTCATCAGTTTAAGGTCTATTAGAAGGCTCTAGTGAGTTATTAATTGGTGTGCATACTGTAGATCAGTTTTATTAGATAACTAATGAAAACTGTTGCCCCAATGTTTCTAACACTTTCTGCCTGAGAGCTGTGTGTGTGCAGCCCTAGTGTCTGCCTCACTATCTCTGCTGGTGTTTTATTAGCCTCTGCTAGTGCTGAAAAATTCATGTAATTAGTGGCAATGATGCTGTGGATGACCTTTTCCTTTTGTCTCCCAACGAAAACTATCAAAAGGGCGCGGAGGTGTATTATTGTGTTTTTTGTCCCTTATGAGGAATGTGTTGTTGCAAGGGTTAGTCTCCCTTTTCTACACTGTGGGTTGTTACCATGACAACTGCGGTGACGTCAGGTTAACTTCATGCATATGTTAACAGATATGAGCTACTTTGGTGCCAAGCAGACATGACACATATGGTGTCAAAAATCACATGAATTAATATCAAATCGGATTCAATTAAATCCCTCCGACATTCATTCTAATCTTGTGTTATAATATCACTGCTTTTTCGTTCATGGACCCTTTTCTCTGACTTCAAGGCCACATTTTACAGAATTCATGATTCAGCTCAACTAGATAGACTCGGTTATCAATACCGCATGACTATGGAAATCAGTCATCCCTTTCAAACCGTCACTGTAAATGATAAGAGAAATACTGGTTAAAGGAATTTGCCTGTGATTATGAGTCATCAGTGATTCACCAGTGAAATGACACTGACACTTTGATTAATTAAAGGCATTTAAATGACTAAATCTACCCTAGGTTATTTAATTAAGCTAACACAAAAGGTCAAGTCTTTAAATATATTATTACTGTACTTAACTTTATAGCTGTAACCATTTATATGTGTCTATTAAACACATCTGTATGGATGTCAACTAAATAAAGTCTGTCGATTTGATTTCTCCTTGGTTTTAAAGAGCCTTTTTGTAACTCTGTCATACACTCTCTGATTTCATGGTAAGATTTTGTACCTGTAATGTAATTGAATGTAATTAGTTAGAACTTGTAATCTTGACTCTCATTTGTTATGCCTTGTGATGTCACAAATCACAAAAATTCAAAATGGCTACTTTTTACTGTTCTCTTTTTTCTTGTGAGGATTTCTCAGGACTGGTAGCACTGTTCACATATTCACAGCTTTTATTTTACATCACAAACGTTATGAATTTTCACAGTATAAGACCTTTAACATCCATCTGTAGTAGTGGTCTAAATTGATGGATCTTTCACCTGACCAACCCAACTGTTACCCTGTGTAATGGAAGTAAAAACCATTGCCTTTATTATAAAATTGGATCAGCATGATGGTAATCACCATTAACTCTCATCCCACCACACTACCCTTTGGCCTGTTGTTGCTATTTCTAATTCCACACACTGGTCTCTGTTATAGCAGCTTTGAGTCACTGGTTTTTCAAGTGCCATTCACTGGAAGACGGTGAGCAGAGAACAGTTGCTGGGGAAAGGTGAGGTGGCTTGAGCTGGACTCAATCCTTTATTTGCAGCCAGGTTACTCACAGGACACCAGACGAGGAGCAGAGCCTGATTGATAGCAGACGATATGAGTTTCAGAAGCACACAGAGTGATTCATGGCTGTGCCCTCGTGTCATTTATTACCAGGGCTCAGCAGTTTTCACTCCATTTAATGAAAAAAGAAAATGCTTCTCTGACGTAAGTGAAAAAATAATGGAGCATCATGTTCTTTAATCTTAAGTGTTCTGGCTGTGATTAATAGCATTTTAAAATCAAACAAATTACAATGTAATCTGATTTGTAGAATATTTTACATAAAGGAAAAAAGTAGACACTAAAGAGAGAGAGAGAAGACTGATTCACTCAAATGTTTGAGTGCTACATTAATTTGCAAAAAATTATTATTTTTTTAATGTATCTAAGCTAAAATAACACAAATTATAACTGTCCCTTTCCAATATAGAGTCTCTATTACCCAGCGTACATTATATATTTCATATTTTATATGTTATAAGTGATTTGTGTTTCAAACAATTAATTAAAATCATGTTATAAACAATTGATATACTTATTTCATATTTTGCATGCACACTTTTTAAAGTGTAGTAATTCTTAGCATATGGTTTGACCTAAACAAGCTTGTTCAATACTAACACTGTCCCTCTGTATCCAACTCATTTTCCTTCTTGATTGCTTTTCTCTGGATCTGATTTCAACTGAGATCTGAACATCTCTCTTCCTTCAACTCTGGAAAATGCTGCCAAAAATTCCTGAACATATACAAATGTAGACTGGTGAATTGTTGATATCTCATTTATCTTCCATGAGGCAAACATTCAGTGCCTGATTTTTTACATTATATTTTATTTAGATATTTTTCAACACGTTTATATAAAATAATTCTTAAAAACAATATATACTGAGAACAGCCCCAAAAATATATTATAAATATAAAAAAACAACATTTACTTCATAGTCAGGTGTATTTTTTCACGTATTTGATACAGTATGATATTTTAGAATTTGTATCCATATACAAGTGTTTCAAATCTTCAAACTAATTTTAACACTACACAAAGATAACCTGTGTAAATATGGAGTTTTAAAGAAGAAGAAGCAGTTTTTAATTGATTATTTCTGCTACAACCTGGGGTGTGTATGTAAAATGTGCATATGATCAATGGATGCATTGTGTGTTATCAGTTTCTGATAGAAAGTCAAGAATCCTCTCCCCAGTGCAAAGTGTCCAGATGTTAAATGCCATGATGCCCCACTCTGGTGGCTACATGTCCTTCAGGAAAGTTCATCCTTCTCCCAAACAGTA